>WBMV01006452.1:296473-448216 GCA_013396655.1 Campylorhamphus procurvoides
AGTGCACCTGAGGGGAGGAACGCGCGCCTAAAAGGGCCGCACCTGAGGGGAGCGCACCTGAGGGGAGAGTGCACCTAAAAGGACCGCGCCTCAGAGAAGTGCACCTGAGGGGGGAGAGCACCTGAGGGGAGGAGCGCGCTTCTAAAAGGAACGCACCTAGGGGGGAGCGCGCCTGAGGCGGGGGGAAGAGCGCCTAAAAGAAGCACACCTGAGGGAGGGAGAGCACCTGAGGGGAGGAGCGCACCTGAGCGGGGAGAGCCCTCGTTTCCCCCCTCCCCACGCACCCCGTACACAGCCCGCGGCCCCCACTGAACCCCGAGGAGCAGCCCCGGCTTCTCCTCCCACAGCGAGGAGGGGCTGCCGCTGCTCGGAAAGAAAAGCGGCTTTTCCGGAGCGCTGAGGCGGAGCGCGGCTTCCCCGGAGCAGGGCCAGAGTTAAGCACATCCTCAGGGGACAGGCGCCCTGCACTAAGTAAGGAGTAACCTTTAAGTAAGGGTAACTATTAGGCAAGGCTCGTAGCAGTCAGCTGGCTGTGCCACACAAGGCAAGGAGTTACTTTTGACTTGATTTATGTATTCTTTTTTTTTAGGAATTATACGGTTTCCCTGCCACAGAATGCTGAGGGTTATAAAAACTCTCCTGCCCTCTCACAATGCTTTGCCTTCTCTTCTCTAGGTGGGTTCTGCCAGGACCTGACAGGCACTGCGTTTGGAGAAGCCTGTGGAGAGAAACTCAAACTTTGTGATTTCTTTTGTATTTTTCAGGAATCATTAAGAACTTGGTGCATCACCGAGGCTGAGCAACCCTCAAGACCTGCTAAGAGTGAATTTTTGCCTAAGTAGATGTATTTGAGAAAGAAAGCACAGCTTTCTGCCCAATTAAGACAGATTAGAGAGAAAACACAGTTTTATGAAGGTATAAGTGACTTAGCAAAGAAAACAACAAAAAAGTTTACATCTGTTGCTAAGTCTTGTTCCGTTAATTTGGGAGATCTGTACAGGGATTGCATGGAAATAGAAGGGTAAAAAGGAGTTGATATTGCTGTAGTGGCTACTAGAAATTTAGGGGATGAACACAAAGCCTTGTTTGCTCATTTGAGCTGAGTTAAAATCCCTTGTGCTCTGTGTTCTTCTTCTAACCTGTTAAAGTTCCTCTGTCCTGTATCCAAGTTCTGCCAATGATTTGCCCAAGCATCAGGCACACAGTACATTTAGGAGGGTCAAAAGGTAGGTGAAAAGGTCCCAAATTTAAATTTTCCATGTAAAGTCATCACAGAAAGATTTCCAGGAATACATGCTAATAAACATACATGGCTCAGCACTGGTTAACTAATTTTTTTAACATCTTGGAAGTGTCACTGGTGATTTCCAGACTTCCAGGAAATAAGGGGTGTACCCACAAAGATACGTTGTAGCAGGTCAGCTCTTTGCAAGAATGTTGCTCCAGAAAAACCTCAGACAATGCAAGATTGTTACCAGTTCAGAGAAACATTTTCTAAATATATGCACAAATAGGTTTTAAATACCACTGTATTTAACTCCTGTGCCCACAGTTTGCTCCCCTGAAGCTGTTCATGTGCCTTTCACTACCCATCACAGCTCACCACGAGCAGTTATTCCAATGCTTCATAGTGAATTGCATCCTTCATGTCATGTATTAATTTAATTCTGACCAAAACATTTCTTCTCTTGAGCTGTTTTCTCTCTGTATGCATCACACTTGAAATTACCCTATTTAATTGTGAAATATCTCTGTACTTTAACAGGTACACTGATTATTTCATAATTGCATCAAATGCAACGCTGAAGAGAGACTTTGGGGTTTTTTTCTTCTTCTTTTGGGCATGTCTATCTTAGTCTCTGACATTAAGAAAATGTCAGGTCATTTTAGCCAAGTGCAGTTATGGAGTAATGTATCTAAATAAAAATACTGTAGTATCAAACCCATAAAATATTTTAGTACTGGGGCCCAGAAAACAATCACTATCTTACACTGTATAAGCTGCTCACTTTTAAACCTTGTATAAAAATGCAGTTACTTGAACCATGTTACTTTGCTCAGGCACAGAGACTTCAGCATTTTTAAGGCAGGAGAGTAACAAGACAAAAGCAAGAGAGATTGGATGGGTCTGCTTCTCAAGGGAAAGCAGCACTCATCTGATCTTTGAGCCACAGGCCACATTCACCAATTTAATTACAATTACTGTTTGCCAGAAGAATTGTAATGAAGTATGTTATTAATTATTTGTCCATTCAAATATCACATTCAACTAGTTAAGTCATCAATAAAACCATGACTCGAGTGGCAAAACAAACAGTAGGCAGAGCAAACACTTGGAAGCATCAATTTCTAGGCTAGATTTTGTTAGTAAAGTAATCCCACAAACATCCAGACAGCAAGTACATTCACTGAAGAGACAATTCACATAGAACCACATTGAAATAATGTGTATTTTTTTAAGAGCTGGGTTTCTTTATTTATTTAAGGATATTATGAAAGGCAAGAAAATAACAGTGCATTGTTCTCCAGCATTTAGTGTCTCCAACATAAACCAATCAATTTAAAGCCATGCAAAATGGCTAATACTGTTATTGCTGTCCTTTTTCATAACTCAGTGTTGTTTTATTCATCTCACCCCTAAGAAATGACCTTTTCTGTGCATATCCCCACCTTTTTTCACAAATCCCCTGAGTGACAGAATCTCATCCTAATCCCATTTCCATTTAGATGTTACAGAAAAGCACTGTAGACCTTAGAGGGAATAAGTAATCATAATGGAAAGATAATAATATGTTTATGAAATCTGGATTTTATAATAGCAAATTGAAAAATTACAATAGTATTTCAAGCCACTGAAGGTCAATGTTACCAAGAGCAAAAAGCCATCAATCAAGTGTTTTTAAACTTTCCTACTTTATTTTTTAATACAAAACATCTCTATTTCAGAGAACATCACCTCTCTTCTGAGGTGATTCCTCATCTACCTAGTGATCACAAAATCTAGTGTTAAAAGCAGTAGTTTTTTTAAGCAAAAATATACTTGATATTTTTCTACAGACCTAAAACCACAGAACTCCTTCACAGGCCTCTACAAAATCCACCACAGACCACAGTTTAAGAACTCCAGTCCTTAATAATTCTTAAAAGCATACCTAAGAATTAGTAACTAAATATATCAAAATACTACTTTGAATATTATACAATTGTACCTTTTTTACTAAAGGTAAATTCTCTTTCATGTGCCTAAAGGCAGCACCAAAGCTGTACATATAGAAAACCACTCAAATTTAACTGAGGTCTTTGAAAAAAAAACCCCAAAGAGGCACTTAAGCCTCATCTCCATCTAATTAAGGAGTTTGCCCCCTTGAGCCACAGTTTTCCACTGTTTTAAAGTCCAGCTCAGACATGCCAACAGCCATTGGGACTATATGGAGTTCTCTGTGACTAAACCAGTAGTTGTTACCTGGGAAAGGTTTTGTTGTACTACTGCTCCCCCTGAAAGGCTCCAGCCTTTTCTCTCTTATTCCAGCTCTGATTCCCAACCAATCCCCTTGTACAACAGGACAGTTTGTTCACTGACCAAAAACTAATTGGAGTTTTTTTCATGAATTCATTTCAGGCTGGCCTGGCTTGCTGAAGCTGTGACACAAGCACTAGAGCTGACAGGAAGAAAGCATCAGGAGGGCACATCCGCAGCCAAAGCACCCCTTCTGGAAACAAGGAGATGCTGGAAGAGCACATAGGTGAGAACCACTGCCCTCCTAGGCCACAGTTTTCACATATGCTACCTCCTTTGTTTATCCAAGAAATTCTGGCTGCAAAATACTTCTTGAAGAGGAGACCTCACAGCAGCCTTCCTCTACCTCAAGGGGCCCTACAAGGAAGCTGGAGAGGGACTCTTCATCAGGAGGTGCAATGACAATAAAAAGGGGAATGGCTTCAAACTGAGACAGAGTAGGTTTAAATTAGATCTTGGAAAGGAGTTCTTCTCTGTGAGGGTGGGCAGGCCCTGGCATAAGTTCCTCAGAGAAGCTGTGGCTGCCCCATCCCTGAAAATGTCCAAGGCCAGGCTGGACAGGGCTTGGAGCAGCCTGGGCTAGTGGGAGGTGTCCCTGCCCATGGCAGGGGGTGGGACTGGATGGGCTTTAAGGCCCCTTCCAACCCAAACCATTCTGTGATTCTATTTGCATAGAGTTGTCTCACACTGTACTTTTAGTTCTGGCTATTTTAAAGCAATTTTGCATCATTAAGAATTCACAAACTCAAACTCGGAACAAGTCCATCATAACACCTCAGTACAAAGCAGTGTAGCTGTTCACAAAAGTGTCTGAAGCAGCAAATGCCTCTGTTCTCATGAGTTTGAATGCAATTATTCTCCTGTATTTAAGAATGTTAATATTAGAAAACATGCAGGTACCCAAACCAAGAACACCAATTGATCTATTAACAGCATAAAATGATTAAGTAAGCATTGGCTATTTTAAAGTGTCTTGGGGCCAGAGGTCCCTCAAAGCTCAAGTTCATCTTTGTATATACAGGCAAAATCTTGGCACTGTTTTTGGCAGATGACCCAGGGAAATGACTGATGTGTGAGCATTAATGCATTCACATAAATTAACTCTGCACATAAACCCCACAGCCTTTAAGCCCAATTACATCTCCCCCAATTGTACAAATACTCCCTTTGCAGTCCGTGGCAACTCAAGAAGACGAGGCCAATCCATATGTTATATTGATTCTAAAGGCACAAGAGTCTGCAGTTAATCCCTTTCAAACCTTGCAGAGCACAAGCTCTTGGAGATCTTCCAAGTGGCCAGATGAAAGTTGCCTTTCAGAACCAGGGAATGGATGTTGTTAGAGATTCCAAAACATGCTGGGCCAAAATCTGGCCTTGCTTTTTCCAGTGTAAGGTGGGACTATTTCAGGAGAGATGTGTATATGTACACCAAGATAAAACTGATCATTGCCTTGCAATAAAGTATATAGTGCTAATGTGCTTGCCTATGAGTTCTCAGAAAAAGCAAAGCAAAGATCAACAAATGAAAATGCCTTTTCCAGCTACAGATTTGGTCACCCCTAAAACATTTGTCAGCCACTTGATAACAGCTTTGAGGATCTTTTGTGCTGCTAATAGGTTTTACCTCGAGATAATTCAGATACCAGAGTGATGATTGACATTGTAAATCTCAGGTAGGTAAAAAACTGAGCACTATTTTCAAGGTTTCTTCACCATAATTTAGAAACTTACATGGTAAAAAGAAATTGTGAAGTGAAACAAAATGTGTTTGTTTATAAGTTCCATGGTGAAATAAGTATGCAAAACAAGAAGGACTTCACTTTGCATTTTTAAATTATGAACTTACTCCCTATTCCCAGCTTGTTGGCAAGTGTATACTCACAGCAAGCACTACTTTTTAGAACACTAAGGTCAGGATTTTTAGAACACCAAAGTCAGAAAGGTGAGTCCTTGCTACCCAGTCCATTAAGAATATCTTTAGCTACTTTTAACTCTTGAACCACTTTAAAGAGTTGCCTCAAAACTCACAGAAAAAAACAGCCATTATCCACAAGTAGCCTTTGATAAATTGGGGCAAATCCATTCTTTGTCTTAGAAACAAAGATGATGAAATGCTAAATTTAGACAGAACAATAAGTATTATGTGTTCAGTGGCTTAAAAATCACTTTATATGCACCTTCTGAAGTTACTCTTTGTCTAGATTAGTTTTCAAGCCAGAAGATGCAACTTCAGTGATTTTACACTAAGCAAAGAGTTTACATTATAAAGTTAAATGTAATAAAGTGCTATAACTGTTTAAAGTAAATGCCTAAGAGGAGCACAGACTATAGGAGCAGAGAATACTGTGCAGAAATTAGAAAGAAGAGAGAAAAATACATAATGTTTGATGTAAAAAAAGAAACAGATAACGAAAATTAAAAGGATTTTACTAGAGGAAAACAATTTCATTTTATTGTAAAGCTCTAAATGAATAAAATAAAGTCTTTGAATGTGAAGATGATTAAAAAGACAAAATCATTAGCTAAAGATATTTACAAGTTTAGACTTTCATTTTGATTGTAATTTTAATTAGCTGGACACTAGGGGGGATGAAAATGAAAGCCTACATCATCTACTTACTCTTTAAATTGCATTCCACCTTAATTTTCTGCTCTTCAGTTCTTAATTTTCTCTATTTTTGTTCTAACTAATCCGGTTATCAGAATAAAGTGATTTTCTCTCAGCCAGGTTTAACATTCAGTATTTGAGTCTGTGAACCAAAAGTTCATCCCACTGCTTCAATTTTTATTCTTTCAATAGCAGAAACTCTCCAGGAAACTTTTCCAGTCTTTTGTCTGTACAGCAGGGTGCTTTATGTACACACGACAGTTATGTAGCTAACAACAAAGGATTCTATTTTAAAAATAATTATGTTCCATTTACACAGTTTCCCATGAAATTCACTCATAAAATGCAGGATGCACCAAAAGATTAAATGCCATATTCCTGTTCATTAAAGCCATTTTTCTAAATGTGACTGAGTTATTTGCCTTTTTGTCTTGAAGGAACCACACGCCCAAGCAGCAGTTAGAGTCAGTTTATTCTTAAACAAAAGAACTAATTCCATCTCGGCTGTCTAACTCCCAGATCTGTACCCCCACATCAAACCAGGGACAAACAGACTCCCCTCTCATGAAGGGCTGCGCTGGCTGGCAGTGCTGAGGACACTGCTGACCCAGTTCTTCCCTTTATGCCAAAACCCTTCTTCAGAACACAGCAGATCTTCCTGCTTCTAGCAAAGCCATCCAGGTTGACTTCAATACTCCACGAAGGCCATTTAAACAGAGTGCATTGCCTTTTCCAGAGAAGCTCTGGAAGCAGAAACCCCGAGCTGAGGTGCCTGCAGCAGCTGCATGAGCAGGGCAGTCCAGTCACTGTGTGAGCATCTCATCCCCCCATATCAGCTCAGAGATACTTCAGCTCCTGCCTTGCCCTGAAGGTGATCTGTTACCAACCAGCCTGGGACTCTTCTGCAAGCTGCCTTGTTGGTCCACCTAGGTGAGCTGTGGAAAGCATGTAACACAGTCATCAGCACATCAGGGCTCTTCTCTGCACTGCACGTGGAAGGTGTTTTGTAAAAAGGAGTAAAAGCCTGGATTGGGCTCCTAACCAGGTTAGCTGGTTTGGACTAAAAGTATCTGCACTGCAACTGATGTTTTCTCTTAAAGGTCAGCAGGAGAGTTAGTGTCTCAGCAAGGCCTTGCTCTTTTCCAAAAAAAATCTTTTAGGAGAAATTCAGTCCTAAGACATGTCTTATATATCATTGTTAGATTGGCTAGACAAAAAGCAGCAAGCATAGTTTGATCTTGACAAGATAATTTTATTTCTTTGTTTAAAGCAATACATTCACAGGCCTTCTTGCCCTGTCTTCTTCTAAAGAACATAGAAAAGATTCACTCAAGGTCTTTTTCTAAGGGTTGCAACTGAGTGTATAAACAACCTTTAACAAAGCCTACAAACACCTCTCTGTACCTGAGTTCTTGTTTTAGTGGCATTTTAGTTCAGATCAGCGTTGTGCCTTTGAAAGTGAATCTCTGATTGTCCTGATGTTCTCTGCTTTGATTCACATCATGATGTTATACTGAAGCACATGAACCAAATTCCTTTTGGATTAGACTGAAGTGGAAAATGCTGCAATGCATCTAATGCACTCCAGCTGCAAATGGCCATTCAGGCAATTGAACCCAACTACAGCTTATTTTAAATGGAAAGAAAAATGCGACATGGACATCACACCCTCATCAATACACATTTTACTTTAAATTCACACTCTTCCTGGTCTGTAAACATCTCTAATGCCCATGCAAGTTTAAGGATCCTTCAAATTCAGCACTTGACTATTTCCAGTTTTACTTCTCTCCCTTTTATGGAATTCCATGTCCATCATCTACTCACTCTCTCCCAACACCTTCTAATAGGTTCAGAACTCTGTCAAGATACAGTTGCCTGTTCCCTGGGCAGAACAGCCAATTGCCAATGTTTTATTTAAAACTAAAGGTCCAATTACAGGACCAATTTATGATCTCAGCCGAGCCAATATAAATCTGATCTAGTTCATTGACTTTAACCTGCCTGCAGTAGCTTTATTCCAGATTTGCTCATGTGTAATGAAATTGAGCTCAGACAATGGCTCCGATTATTACTTTTTTAAAGAATTAACTAGTAATGTAAGTTGCAATACAGAGTCCTTCCACCTTTGAAACAAGGCTTCGTAATTTTCAACTGCGGGTCAAAAGGGTGTATTCAGTCCAACAGTGCTTTAAAGATTTTACTTAAGAAATTGAGAGGTGGGCTTGTCAAAATAGGAAGATTTCAGCAACACAGGAAAATAAGGACAAAAATCTGAGGTTTTTTGTTGTTTTTTTTTTTCCTCTTTTGCTAATTCATTCCTTTATTCTTATAGGAACTTAGTAGTTTTCTATGTTTGGGTTAGCTTGTTTTTTTTTAAACATATAGGAAGAACACACCATCTAATTTTTTGGCCATTCTGCAGAATGTGGTTAAAAACCCCAAGTAGGCACATATGGCTTCCACAGTGCAGACAGCTATGTTTTCAGAGAGTACAGGGGGAATAAAAAGAAAAGCCATAAGCAAAAAACAAAGAATCCCCAAATTTTAAATACTTGGCAAAAGAAAAATAGGGCAGTGATTCTCTTTTGGGCTTTCACAGTCAGTCCCCTGGTTTCTATGATAAGTTCTTATAAATTCAGAAGAAAGAAAGAAAGAAATATTCCCATCAGTAGCTCCCTTATGTTAAATAATCCAGTTAACATGACAATTCATCTCCCCAATTTCAAGAAAAATATTTAAGCAAAAATGTACCATAAATACTTATTTCAGAGCTGACCAGATCAGGTATGGGTTTAAGTAGGGGCTATCCTCAGAGAAACTTTGATCTGAAATTCATTAGTATCTCACCTTACTGCAGGGATTTTTATTTTAAGCAAATTAACTAGAAAAAAGGTAAGTGAGTAAATGCTCTACCCAATTCTGTTGCTGCAAAATAGCCACAGGTAGTTGATTTTCAGAAACAGAAGCAGAAACTGCCAACAGCAAGAGCAAAGCACAAAGGGACTGAACACAGAGTTAAACCAGGGTTCAGCTGTTTGCACTCAAATGGCACCACATACAACCCATAAGGTACATAATATTAGAGGTGCATAATAAATAGGTGTGTCTCAATTAGGGCTAAAAGAGAAATTCTTGACACTGTCAAAATTCTCTTACCTGGGACTCAGAACACAACATAACCTGGCATGGCTCTAACACCTTCTGAGCTCGTTCTGGCCCTGGGTTTAAGTCTGTGCTTGAAATTAGTTTCAGGTACGGTAATCACAGAAAGGAAACATGTGCAGGGACATAACTTTTGAAAGAAACAACAAAACTGGAACAGGTTTAGAGAATTATCCATCAAATGGCACTGTTAAGAATGGCTATTAAAATGTTGATGAAAGGATGTAAGATGATGAGTCAGGGACACTAAAAGACCAGACGTTTGGGTTCTACAAGATATTACTGTGAGTACTAAGAATTTCACTTTATAACCCAATGTGATTAAACAGCATACTGCTGAAAATGCAGATATTATATTGCCACAGTAAAAAAAAAGGAAAAAAAAGGCATTTTTTAAAGATGTTTCTAATTAAATCATGAAAGACCACAAAGAAAATAGAGGGGGGCTTTGCTCAGAGTGCAGTCATATAGATGGACTAGGATTTGGGGCTGATCTTTGAAGTTTCCTTCTTCAAACTATATGGCCTTGAAGCTATTGAAAGCTTGAAAAATTTTCTGGTGAAACTGTGTAATGTTTTAGTCCTGTTGTACTACTCAGTGATCTGTGCGAGCTGTCTGTAAGGAAGGATTATTTTTAAGGAAAGCCTGTTTCCAGACTGACCTTGGATTGGTATTCCTCAGGCAGCTGAAGAGAAGGCAGCACTCACAGCAGTGAGGATTCCTGCCAGGAATGCAGCATTCAGATCTGGGTTAAACATGTTTTAAACTGGCAGTGATAGATAGAACAATTACACTGACTCACCAATTTTTGAAAACAGAAGTGTTAATATAAAATAAGGTTTCAGCAAGGGCAGTGGGATTTATCAAAACAATCATTTGTATAGGGGATGTTTTTTATTTCAAGATAATCCCCATTTCTTGGGTGTCAGACAAGAAACTTTCTGAACTAAAAGAAGTGTGAGCAATCTGTTCCCTTTGTGTTTAGTATTTCTGTGTCTGAGCATGGGGTGGTTGTTAGTTTTGCTGCATGTATTTACCACTGATATTTCACATAAATTGCAAACTATTGCATGTTGCCTTCATTTCTAACACCACAAACTTTGTCTGAATTCCTTACTTATGGTTGCTTAGAGGTTGCAAGTATTATGCAGTCTTTCCTCATATCTCTTCATCCTCATGGGATTATTTTTCTTTGGAACTTTATTTAATTGTTTAGCATAGAATTTAATATTTATTGAGAGAAAAGAGTTTTTCTACTCAGATGCATTTCAGTTATTGTTCCAGAATTTGCTATTTCATTTAGAAATATTGCAGTTATGAATGCTAATATTCACTGGTTTTGTAGTATCCAAATTACTTAATAGAATAATCTTGTAAAATTTATAGCAAGATATTCACCCTCCAATTACATGGAACACAAAATTTATCAGATTTTTTAAAATGTTTTACAAAAATATTTATTTTATACTTATCTAGACTGCATTTGTTTTAAATGTTATTGTAATAATTTTTTCTAGAGTTACCATTTTTCATTCAGAGAAAAATATCAGCAATCATTCTTACAAACCTTCTCTAGATTTTTTTATAAATTACATTTTTATAGGAAAATAAAGACACCTGAAAAGGGTATTGTCTTCCTCACCATACTTATAAACTTCCCTTAAAACCCCCTGAATTAAATTGTTTTAGCCCAGCCTTCTGAATGCCCCATGAGTAGGATATTCACATCTTAAATATTCTGCACTGTCACCTGTATGTTCAAAATATCCATTAATGGCCTCTCCATACTTCTAGTTTAAAAGGGAAATGTTCCTGTTCCAATAAATTTCTGGGGTAGATGAATGTTTATTTGACTTTTCTTTTCTAACTCTCCAGCAATTTCTGCTTGCAATGAAATCTGCAATAGACCTTGAAACCCTCTGGGCTTCTGACTTCTTCCAGGAAAATTTGGAAGTGCTTCAGCTGCTTCTGAGGCTGCAAAATTCCTTCCAGCGTGAGGAACAGTGGTAAGTTCATGTGCTCTGCTTTTGTCAAAATCCCACTTATTTATGACACTTTACAATTTGATCAAGTGGTGTTTAAGAATTCTCCCCAAAACTGATGTCCTGCTCCCATTCCAAAGCACAGATCGAGGTCATGACTGCCTGTGCTGATACACCTCAAGAAAGTATTTCTCCCCTTTTCAAAGGCAGCCCAAAAACAAACCCTGAACCATTTACACAGAAATTTGGTGGGAAAATTAAATGTGTTCAGAACATATCATCCTAAAACACCTGATATTTTAAATCTATGGTAAACTTCAAGAACATTTTTACTGTTCTCCCTACATTACCTTACTTGGATCATTTGTCTTTCAAAGGAGTAGTAAACCTTAATTTGCTTTAGCAGCTTTGAATGGATTTTTATTGTTTCTTACCACAGCCTTTCAACTCTAGTAATTTGAAAACTAAATATGAACTGCAAAACTCAATCAATCCTGTAGTATTCTTTTAATATCAATTTTTATATAATTAGCCCCCAAACTGTGTTCAATTACTGACAATTATTCTCCTGCACTTTGAGGGACAACACTAATTTCACACTTAGCAGCATTTTAAAAGGAAGGTGATTCAAACACTATATAAAAAAGTCCCTCTTTCAGTTCAGTCCCTCTGCTCCACTCAGCATTGGTGCAGGCTTTGGGAGGAAAACAGGACTCTATTGTGGTACAGTCCCAGAGCTGGGATCTTACAAACCCACACGTGTATGTGGGATTCTGTCTGGCAGTACTCTGTCTCAGTATTCCTATAATACCAACCAGGTCTATTATAAGCTTGGCTGTGCTCCTTTTAAACCAACAAAATTATGGGAAAATCCACAGAAATTGATGCACCATGTTAAGACTAATGATCAAAGTGATGTAATGGGAGTCTCTTACATCCAGATTTCTTTCTCTTGAGTTGTCCTACAGATAATAGAGACATCCCTCTCAGTACTGTTACAAGGTACCTTCCCTCAGGTTATAAAATCATGTTTGGTCACCTTCAGCACATTCTTTCTCCCTATCCTATGTAAGAATTCAGGTGGAAGGGACTGGTGATGTCATTATGGTTCTATGGTAATGATATACAGCTCCTGTTCCAATGGGGTCACTGGAACTATCAGTCACTTTGTAGGGACAAATTATTTTTGTTATATCCATTTTGTTATTGGACTCTCTGATGGATTTTGTGACAACTGGAAATTCTATTTATTTATGTGCATATTTAAAGGGTTGTCAGTGGAGCCCAGAGCATTGACTGGGTGCTCTTATTATAGAGTAGTAAATATCCAAATAAAGAAATAAATCAAATGCCACCTTCCTCAAATGAGAGTTACAAAATGGAGCTAACAAATATTGATAAGCAGCAGTCTTCAGGAGATCTTCTAAATTATCTAGTAAGTGCTGTGAAGTTTAAGCAGAGGAGACAAGGAAACAGAAGAGTTATTGTCCAAACAGCATGCAGACACTTAACAATAAAAATAACAACATTCTGCTGGTAAATGACAGCCAATCTTAGCTCTAGTGTATATCTCAATGATATGAAGGTAAGTTACATGGTAAATAAAGTTGTATGCACTGCAAGTCACCAGGAAAAAGTAAAAACTTTATAAAACTGCAGGAGTCAACTACAGATCATGCCAGTGACTGCTTGGGTAACATGAGAACATAATAATAAAAGGAGGCCACAGGTGATGCTCAGTCAGCAGCACTGGGCAAAAACAAAACCTAAAATACGGGGAAAAGGTGACCAAAGTGCAATGGAGCCCCTGGAGGACAGAAGCAAAGGATGACTCCCGGGCTAGGGAGGACCTGTCTCTGGGGAAAAGGGGGAGCTGTGCACATCTCAACCCCGGCTGGGAAAGGTGTATTAAAATGCAAAAGAATCCAGAGCCCAGTGAGGGCTATAAAATGTGCTTCTGCTGCCGCGGGAGGCTTCGGGTAATGATCCCACAGGTGACAGAACAGCCTCGGGAACTTCGGCAGGCTAAGGAGAGGTAAGATTTCTACAGCATTTCACTGTTTGTAAAGGTACAGGATTGAAACCAAGTAGCAACGCTGAGCAACCCACAACTTCACAGCAGTACTCATCCTCTCTAGAGTGAATAGTGTCTGTGAGAATTAGGGGCAAAAAGTATTTATAACAAACAGTGTAATGTTTCTGACAGGAATTTTTGCCATTTATCAGGTAAGTAATGTAGTTTTAAAATTGTTCCTCTAATTGCAGTGATTTTTAGCATTGTGGATCTAAACTGTTAGGCAAACAATGTCACTTAAAACAAGTTAGCTAAATATTTTATGTATTTGCACAAGAGATCACTAAGGACATTTTGCACTGGATCACATAGTCTTGACAAACATTTCAAAGCTGAAAAACTGAAATAGGAAAACATAAAATTCTGGTTTCAAAAATTCAGCAAAAGACAAAAGGTCTGGTTAAAACAGTTGGGCACAGAATCTCCTAGAGAAGACTGAAGTTGTACTGTGAGCTCACCTGCTTTTGTTTACCTACTGCAGTGATCCTGGGATGTACCAAACAATCTGTACAGCAATACCCAGGCACAATATAGCGAGTTAATAACAGAGCTTCAGCCTTAACTGTGAATTCCCTTGCATTAGTTGGTATATTGCTGATACAGACAGGGTTTTGTGGCTTAATATGAGGCAGCACATAGAGTGTCAGCTGGAAATCCATTTCATAGTTGTGGAACAATATACAGAATATAATAAAGCCATTCCCACCTTCCCGTTCCTTTCTTGCAGTAGGAAGCCAACGTTTAGAAACCCATAGCAAACAAACACCTGCTAAGCATAAATCACGAGCAGGAACACAGCACTGGACAAGTTCAGAGAGATAGGACGGGAGAAAAATCCATGAAAAATCTTAATAGTCATTAGGAAAACCTAACATTTATTTCACAAACTGACAGGTGGCCAGTGAATCGACTTCAGAATAACCATAAAGAGAGAGCTGGTTATTATGCCAGTAAAACTTAAACAGCAGAGCTTTTTAATAAGCCTCACTCTGTTAGGAGTACACTAAGGGAGCCCAAGCAGGAAAAAGCAATAATCACATCTAGCAATAACAAGAGGATCGACTAATATCCATCATAATTTCTCCCTGTTTTGCTTCTCCCCATTAGTATGACATATAGTAGAAGTAGAAGCAGCCTAACAAGATACTGAGCAGAACAGGTGCAGAAAGTAAAGCGTCTTCCATTTAGAGAGTCAGCATTTTTCTTTGGAAAAACCTCTGTGTGCTGTGCAGGTTGGAGCCTGGGTTGCCCATTGCTTATACCCATTGTGTGATGTGTGCACTATTTTATCTCTTCCTGCAGAGTTTGGTTGTGACATACATAACACATGTGCCCATAAAGTTACCCAGAAAGGCACTGCAAAGGTTCAATATATGTCATGGCAAGCATATTTCTTTGTTAATTCCATAAAGACAGTCTGGAGAAGCCAAGTCTCCTACAATTTTTGTGTCCGCAGTGGGGAGAAACCAGCACATTGCGTGCTATCATTATCACAGAATTATGGGGTGCTGTGTGATACTTTTACTCTTGCCAGAGAATTATAGTGGAAATGGCACTGCCCCATTACTAATGCTTAATGTATGACCAATCAGGAGCTGGAAATCATATGACCAGTGGCAGCTTATGCCATCCCATCAGTTCGTAAATTGGATGCAGTTTGTCAGATGGACACAATATCCCTCCACTGTAGGTGGTCTCTGTTTCATTAGGTTTCAGATTGATGGTAGTGAACAATAATCCAAAAGTGTGCAATAGGTACATCAACCTCATTTTTCATTAGCAGTGCTTCCCAGATGTATTGGGAGCAGGTACAAAACATAGATTTTGTTTGGCTTACTTTGATCCATGCAGAGACTATTGGGTATCTGACTTCGCTGCTGGAGGCTTATGGTTTCGGTTAGCAGAACCTGGTACAGCAACTGGATGAGGTGTTTTTGATATAATCTATTCATTTAGGTCTGATGCAGAAATAGTGGGAGGCAAAGCTGCTAATTTTTTTTTTAATGAAGTAATGAGCAACCAACGATTTATTTACATACAAAGCATGGAGTTACCGGGGCACCTTTCTAAATTACTGGTTAGATAGGAGAGTGGTAGTGATTTTTTTTTCTTTATTTCCCAAGAGATTAACAGAAATGTTGGTGCATTTTTGCTTCTTCTAAAAGAAATTAAAATACTGGAAGTCTTTGCCAGGGTCACTGACATGACATACAGAACAGCTACTGGTGTATCTTACACAGTTTTGACTTATGGGAATATGTCTTACTTCACAGTGAAATAAATTAAACTAGTATTCAGTGTTGCTCAAATACTGAGTAATTGAAAAGGCATTTTTAAAGCAGGGGACTTTGGATCCCTGCAAATAATATAATATTTATAAAGCTGGCAGAAAACTGATACTAGGCTCTGCAGCAGATGAGTAAGAACCTCTATCATCAGGACTGATGGGGCACTACATGCTTTCACTATCTTTGATGTAGTCTTCTTTCTAATTTGTACACTAAGAAAGTCCATCCACATTATTAGCAAGCTAAACATACTTATTTTTAAAATACAATCAAAGCTCTAAGTAAAATATTATGGAGCAAAGATTACAGTTTAATGTTAAGATGAATGGATTTTATTATGTAGAGGTACATACGCTGTTAATCATGTAACATCAAGCTATCCATGTAGTCAAGACAGGCAATATGGTTTACTCTTGGTGTGCATTTCTTATCTCAATTGTATGAGAACTTTCCATCCACAATATTTCATTGTCTCATTCTGAGCAATGTTCCTGCAGGTCCTGAAGATTTAAAGAAACCTCTCCATTTGCACAGCACGAACACGAGCGCTGCTCTGTGTGCGGCTGAGGGAGGGGAAGGCCTGTGTGGGCATTTATTTGGCATGAATTCCTGTGGAATACATTGATGCAGGGCCTCACATCATGCCACTTTTTTTCAACAGCATCTCTCACCATTGTTTAAGAATATCTTTTCACTTTCATGCTTTTCTGTAGGTATTTAACATAACCAGGTAACTTTTCTTCTGAAGTTCTAAAAGATGTGTCCATTGCCCTGGTTTTCCAGCCTTGAGCATATCTCTTTAATAGATCACTTTCAAGATGATGATACATTGATATTCTGCTTTAATTAGTGTCATGAAAGGGAAAAAGCCCTTCAAATGTCAATGGCTTGCAAAAGTTGTTGGAGCATCTTCTTAAAGCAAATCTGAAGGCCTGGCCCTCACTTTTTTTCTTCCTTTCACATGATCCTATTAGAGGAGTTTTTTTGTAAACTGGTGTTATAAACGATTATTTTTAGTTAAGAGAAGCACCAGGAAAGATTAAAAAATGGATATAAAGACATTTTGGTTCTTGATCTTCTTTCTTCTCATCTCAACCTTTAGAAAGTCTTGCTGGAAGAACACAAGGAACAGCAGGAAGGTTTCTAACAGATCTTTGAGACCTCCTTGCAGTCAGATCCCAGGGGAGCTAGAACAGTATACCTCTGTGGTTCAAAAACTCTTTGGGCCAGAAAAAGGGCCTTTATCTGCTGACATTTCAAACATATTCAATCAAATATTGATCTAGAAAATCAGCCACTTTTTGTCTAGCAAAGAAATTAAATTAGTGCTACCTACTGAAGATCTACAAATGGTTCTCCTGAAGATAATGATAATACCCTAGGCTGTTCCTAGGATCAAAAGTTTTTATGGACACCAAACTGATTTAATATTTTCTGTAATGCATGGAGAAAAAAGGGTGAAAGATCTGCTTGCCAATAGTAATGTGCTGGAGATTATCTCATGTGGCGAGACCTTGCATCAAGGAGCTAGGTAGGTTTTTCAAATCCATCTCATCTTTGGAACAAAAGAAACAGAGTGTAGCCCACTTCACCTTACACAGAGATTTTCATCACCAGAAATATCTGATAACTCTTATTTAAGTTGGTGCTGGTAGCACGTGCTCCTCCAACTCATAAACATTTCCTGTCTGTTGTGTCCTGCTCCCAGATGTCACTTATGTTGCTTTGGAAGAAGTGAGAAGTCTCTTCTTCACATTCTAAGCACTAACAGTTCATAAAACTTGTCTAGCCTCCAACAATGGGGGAAATATTCCTTCAAAAATATTTCAGGTCCCATTGTTGAAACATTTTCATCATTTCTATTATGAAAAAAAGACAGTTGTACAAAAGAGCATGAGGGTTTAATGATTTAATTAGGACTGTACTCTATGAATTTACTGGGAAAAAGAATGAGACATTAGTTCTCATTAAAGAGCCTCTCACATTCTCACCACAAAATCATGTCTTGGGGATTCCACTACACTGAGACATGGAACGGAATTGTTGCTGGTTGAAGCCATAAAGGGTGGCTTTATCACTTCTCTCACTTCTTCAGGAGAGAGAAGTGCATTGATGTGAGGATGTTATGAAATTCTGACACACTGTATTCCTCACTGGACCTGTATGACTGGACTAAACCTATGCACAAAGAAGAGGCACTAGGAGTAAACCTTGTAAATGTGTAGAAACATCTGTGAGGTTTTGAAGGATCATCTTCAAACCGAGTTACTTAAATGGTTTGGAAATTCAGAGCTTCACCAAAGACTCAACTCCTCCCATCTGCTCTTTGGCTTGGCTGGCTTTGGATTCTGTTTGGCTTTTTGACTAGCTCCTGTGTTTAGACTGTCTATTAGCAGTCATAGCTAACATTAAATCATCATCATAATAATCATAAGTAATAATAGTTAAATATTCTCTATGCATTCACACTGAACTGTCTAGGGTGGAAGGGGCCTCTTGGATCATCCAGTCCAAGCCCTTGGCTCCAGCAGAGCTGGCAGGAGCTGCTTGTCCAGGACTGTTCCCAGTTAAATCCATCTCCACAACTGGGCTCCACAACCTCTCTGGCCTGTTCTAGTGCTTGACCATCCTCACAGGAGAAAGGCTTTCTTGTGTTCAGACTGGATGTTACACTTTTTGTGCCTGTTATCTTTTGTCCTGTCAGTGGGTGATCCCGAGAAAAGTCTGGTTCCTTATTCTTCATTCCCTCTCATCAGGGATTCATGCATATTGAAATTCCTCATCAGCCTTCTCTTCTCCAGCCTGTCCTCATATGAACAGATGTTCTTAAGTCACCAAAAAAAATTCAGTCATATCAATACATATCTTGAAACCATTTGAACGATGCAATATACATTTCCAAGGAATTTAGAACCCCTAAAAAAGGGATGTGCCAGCCTTTCAGGAGAATTTTTCTGTCAGTGATCCCATATAATCCAGGAAAGAGGTAGAGAGTCCTTCTTGTGAAAGGATTCCTTTGTGTAAAAATACTTCTATTCTTCACATTAAGCTCTCAAAGAGCTCTGAAAATCTAATGGTGGGAAAATTCAGTAACATGGGTTAGATGTAGATGTAACATAATGTGATGTCACTTAATCACCAGACAGACATATTAATTCTGTGTATAATACAATGTAGCCCATGTTCTTGGGAAAATAATACCACAGTTTCCTTTTAAAGGAATTACAGAGCATCAAGATGTGGAGTTAAATATTAATATCACTTAGAGGATTACTTTCCAATTCTAGGGAAGCATCAGTGGAACTTGTTTAGCTTCCCTCTACTAAATCCCTAAGTTGGTCCTTTGTTTCTGAAAACAAAACCTTGCAGGGATAAAAGAGGCTCCAAATGTGCTGAGTGTTTTCTCAAACATAAATGACAAATATTCTCAACGAATTAAATTATCTCCTTCAGAAGAATATTCTAAACAAAGATGCATATTGAGATGTCCAAAGGTCTCAGAACAATACACCCAAAACTGGGATAGTAGAAACACTGCTTTTAAATGAACCTGATCTGGTAAATTGTCATTCTGATTTTCCATGTACATCAGGACATTCCTATACCAATTTATCTATTGGAACTCATTTGATATGTCATAAAAACACAGCTAAGGGTAAACTGCTTAATCATTTCAGTTTAGCCATTCAAACCCTCTGAAAATATAATGAAATTAAGCAGTCACAAAGCTGGAGACAAATCCAGAAATTCCATGCCCAGCAAACCTCCTGTAGGTGTCAGTAAAAATAGATTTCATTCAGTTTTTGTCATGGATCGACCCAACCAGGAGCTATAAAAAGGAAGAGGGAATGAATTCTCAGTTTTCACCACAGTAGAATTTGACATCAAGTGTGTCCTATTCTGTAGCAGGACTGGCATAGTTTAATATATTTTTTTAATGAACTGGAAAAAGGGATGAGCATCGAGGTGATAAAATTTGCAGGTGACACAAAATTATTCAGGTTAATCAAATCTGCAGAGGGTAATAAGAAACTTCAGAAGAAAATAAACAAGTTAGGTGGATGATCAGTCTGATGCTAGATTAAGTTCTGTGTTGATATACACAAATTAATATAATTTACAAGGTTGTAGGTTTTTAAAGCTATTTTTACACCTTGGTGAGTTCTAAATTAATTGTATCAAAGGAAAAAGACCTGGAGAGCATTGCCAAGAGTGCAATAAAGTCCTCCACAAGGCATGCAGCTATAGCAGAAAATTTGGGGACAGGAAGGAAGAATAACATGAAAAACTCTTTAATGTCATGAAATTGGTTGTCCTCTGCATTTGAAACACCATCCTGGGCACCAACTGCAAACAGGAGGCTTGCCAAAGCAGAAGAAGCTCCATGCAACAGAGTGCAAAGGATAAGGAGAACAGGCTGGAGCAATTGGCATCACCAGCTTCACAAACATTTACATGGTAGATATGATACAAACCCAGGGAATGACACCTTGATAAGGGTGGCTGGGACCTTGTCATGTTTGACGGGAACACCCAGGGAAATGGCAGGCAGGGCACAAACTCCTCAAACACGGTGGAGCTCGTTGCTGTGAGATCTTAGTTTGTTAGTTTGGAACTGGACATTTATATGGACTCAGAGGTTTTAAACTCTGGAGTCAAACTTTTCGGTTTGCTTTTTGCTTTGCTTTGCAAAGACAGTTGTGCAGGAATTGCTTCTGTCTATTACACAGAGGCTGCTTAATCATCATTTTCCTCAAGTATTTCTTTGGGATAATGCCCCATTAAGAACATCTGTAGTAAGACAAAGGAGACAAAAACTGAGAGAGTGATACAGAGGATAAGAACTGTTAGGTAAACAGAGTCTAAATGCAGGTAATGGACTTTTAGCACGGGTCAGTTGTGCTGTAATTGTGAGGTAAATGTAGCTGAATTAGTAGACTGCAAGCAGGTGACACGGGTGGCTAAAGAGCGGTCCTTGAGGTAACCCAGCAGCACACTTCTCCTCCTGAAAAACGCTCATAGCAGTTCCTTAAAGAGTCTCCACTAGTCCATTTAAGGCTGATTGCTACTGCAGTGGAATCCACAGAAGCAATTAACAGGCAGCAGTGCTGCCCTGTAACCAGGGAAGAGGCCCTGCACTGCACCGAGTGGCAAACATGAGGTTTAATAAATAGCAATTCCAAGGGACTTTCACAGGTTTAGTGGAGTGGTGACATATGTTATCATCTTGCTCACCACACACTGGAATATGATTTTACACTGTCATGTCACATCGGCCCAGGATAACCAGGAGTCATTTATTTCCTAAGAAAATAGTAACTAGATATGACAACCCGTGTTGCCTCGTGGTGAGGTTGTGGGAGTATTTACTGATAATGTGAAGTATAACTTGTGTCATCTATTATATTTTACAGTAGAAATTCAGAGCATTTCTAACAAAAAGAGCAGCCCAGCTTTTTTGTGTCTTGTCTTTTTGGTTGATAATATAATAAGAACTTCTATATCTGTATGCTCACATATAGATTATATTAAAAATGATATAGCTATTCTTAAATTAAGAATTAATCTATCCTCAAAGTACAATAAATAATTAGACCACTCTAAATACAGAATTCCTCATTTAGCTCCATTTTTTGCAGAGATAGGGACAGATGTATTTGTCTGCCTGTCTGTGTTTCTATCTCTCTATTTGGGTCTCTCCCGTTATTATTTTTCTGGATAGGATATACTGGTTGTATTTTAATGCTGCAGAATGTGAAATGAGAGCTCTATTAAACTAAGAATGCATAGTTACCATTCTGTTTTTATTTTCCTCAGGAAACATAAATAATTAAACCTGACTTGGAATAAAAAGATGAAGTTAGCCTTCCTACTGTCCTCCAATCATTTTTCCTTTATGGTTGGCCTGGCAGGATGGTAATCCTGCACTCTTGCTAGGATACGATGCTAGAAATTACCACCTCAGAGTTCTCCTCATTTGAGTCCTTTTGCAAGGTGGATGCAGGGGATGTCTACAGCACAATTTAAAAGGCTTTTCATCAGGCTTCATTCTTGATTTCTACTGTAAATTCCACAAGCTACAGTAGTTTAATGCAGGAGCGTAGCTGTCCATAAAAAGCTGGAGGGAATGGTGTAAGTTATAATGCTGTTATAAAACTGTCCGTGATATTAACACACACTGTATATTAAATACACAAAACTGTTACAATAACTTGAAGGTTGAGACAAACTCATGAAAACAAATAAATTCTTTAGGACAGTAGGCAAAAGGTTGTTCTTTGCAAAAAGATTTAAATACACATTGTAGAGCAGTCCAAATTAACCCCCCGAAATAAATAGCTTCCTCCCACTAGTTGTGTAGATGTGCACACAAATCCATGCACACAAATCCATTCACAAAATAGATTTTCCAGGAGCTCCTTCCCCTCCACACCAATTTAGGCACCCCATGTACATTGGGGGAAGGCAATATCCCTGTTTGTGGAGCGAGTGGAAGGACCTTCCACAGCACAGTTCAGAGCACAACCCTCATTCAGGTGCTCTCTGTAGGAGCTTCTCTTCCCAAGAGGATCCTACAGGAAGCTTTTGGAGACTTGACCTCCTCACTGGCCAACATTGTCAGTTTACTGTCAGAGATCTGGAGGAGGAATATTGCCCTGCTGCCTTCCACATTCCTACCACTGGCCCTCCCAGCGTGGCAAACAGCGTGAAAACAACACTGTGAAAATGGCATATAAAAATGGAATAAGACACGAATTCATGCTCCCCCTCTGCTCATAGTTACATTACTGTAATTCCAGAATAACCCCAGTGGTACCTGAGTTAGCTTAGTTTAAAAAAGAATTTCCTGATGTTACATGGGGTGAAAGTGGGACCTTCTGCGGCCATAAGTAAGAACTGCTCTGAAAGGAGCACAAAAATGAAGTGGTTATCCCATAAACCTGATGGGCTTGCAACCCTTGCAAATGTTTGGTTTCTATAAGCAGAAACATCCTTGTTATTGGGTCTTTGTTAGGTCCCATAAAGAACCAAAGAAGGAAAGAAACCCAGCTGGTTCAGTTTGGGTAGCTTAGGGTTTTTTGTTTAGTTAACTTTGATAGATAAATATTGCTTTTAGTTGTAATAATACAATCCATGGCAAACAATACCATCTGCTAAACTATATATTTGGGATCCAGTATTGCAGGGCTTCTAGGAGTTTAAGATTATTTTAGAATTTTAGTATTTGTCAGAAATGTTGAGCAGAAATAGTGAAAGTGAGGATTGGAAATTCTGAAAAATAAGCCCTTATGAAGTCATTTGCCTTAAGCATCTACAATGAGATCCACACTGCCCAAGAGCTCCCATTTCAGGTTACCAGAGAAAAACAGTCACTGAACTATTTTAGAATCTACTTGAAGGTGAAACAACCTGAGCCCTGGGCTGCTCTGACTACTCTGATCTAACCCTCCCAAACCAGCCTAGGTGCTGTACCAGCTGGTGGTGTCACTCACAGCAGAGCCAAATGCAGGACTCAAGGATGTCCAAACCCTCCCAATTTCAGCAGGGATTTCTCAGGCACACAGTGGAGGTGTTTAACATGCAGCAGTGACACAGACTTAGCACAGGACAGAGCACTCAGATTTAATTTACTCCATTATGTATTTTTTTTCTGCCTCAATTTATAGCATTACCAGCTGAGTGTAAGACTATCTTACGTGGCAGGGTCCCTCATTTCTGGCCTAGTATAGCACCTCACTTTTCAAATGCCTCCTAAACCTACTCAACATTCATCTTTTCACGGGTTTTTTGTCTCTTGAAACATCAATAGAGGGGAAAGTACAGATGTGCTTAGGCACAATTGCATTGAATTAAAGGTGGCTGCCACTTTAGGTAGTCCCAAGGACACGAATAGCAAAATACGAACATTTCAGCTCTTTACCGCTGGTCAAAACCTTAATATGTTCCATGACCCTCCACTAGACTCAACCTCTAAAACGAGAGAAGCTTAATAAATCTCTCTGTAATAAGTATTACACATTATGACAGGGAAAACTTAGATCAAGCTTCTCCTTTGAAGTTTTAATGGACACTCCAATTTGATGACAGCAACTCACCTATGCTTGTAATAAGTTTGCAAAGCCTGGAGCAGCTCCAGTCATCCTGGACTGCAGCTCTGGGTGACAATGAACCCAGGCAACCACAAGCTTCAAAGGGCTTCTTCAAATAGGCCAGCTCTGGCCTCACCAGGCATTGCAGGCAAACTTTTAAATGCTTTTCTCTGTATCAGAGTATTTCCAGGTTGAGCCGTTCATAGTAATTTGGTCCTGGAATAAAATTGCAAAGCCCTCCAGTCTGGAAAGGATTAATCAGATTATGCCCCTTTGCTCCACCCTTGTGCAAGCCAGAGAGGGGAAGAATAATAATACCCCAATACCATTCCAAATAATGCTCAGTTAAGGGAAATATATGTAAATGCTCTCAAAGACTGGGTGAAATGGAGGCTTTTTCCTGTGGAGAAAGTTATCCTAATGAAAGGAGGGGTTTTTTTGTTTAAAACAAAACTTACATGTGAGTTTGTTATTATGACCCAAACCTTGCATAGATTCATGCATAAACTTCCTGCACTGCAACTCTCTTGATTTCGGTGGAACTGCCAACCATGTGTACAGACAATCATTTGTGCAAATCTGCCTGATAATGAGCATCTAAAGGCTCAGAACTGAGCTTGTTCTGCCTTTGCATAGGAAGGATGAAGCCAAAATAATGCTGTTTGTCTGGCATAGTGTGTTATAAACCACAGTGTTCTGTACCCTGTAGACATGAATCTCCAGTGATTAAAACTGCTTTGAAAGGCAGGGAACGTCACTAAACATCTGTAAGATTAAAAGAGGCGAATGCAGCCCTGTCCACTTTCAAAAATGAATTATGTAATAAGGATGTAGTTTACCAACAGAAAACACGAGACAATCATTTTAGCAAGGCTGTTGTTCCCATGAAAACACGGGAATCTGCCCCTGTACAGGCACAGAGCTTCTTCTCTTATCCCGTGAGTCAAAGATAACTTTGATTGCCTCAATGATCCTTCTTCCTGGGCGAATGTGGCACCACATTATCTTGCCTTGTATTTTTCATTCCCAGTTTAACAGTTATAAACACCTTTCCACATCAAATAAGAGCAGCAGGGTAATCCAGATAAAAGAAAATTCTTCAACCCTAACGGCGTGACTCAGATTTATACGCCCGTTTCAAATTTCTGCTCCTCATTCCAACACTTGCAACATTTCACAAGTACCACATAATGTGCTACTTGATTGGCCTTTCCAAGGATACGATGTGCTGCAACACATTGTTCAGGAGTTTTATAGGTGTGTGTCCCTACCACTTCTGGTAGTCATTGAAAAAATATATCACGGGGTTCTCTTTCTCTGCGCTGCAATCCTGACGTTTCTTAATATAAGGTTGTCTCCCAAGATGTCAAACTGGTTTTGAATTATTTTACGGCGTTCTCAGTTAAAACACTGTCATGTAAATCAATCACATCCTCAGTTCTCTGTCAGGGAACCGCAATCTTCAAGTACAGCCTTCAAATGGAATCAGTGCTCTCACTAGATTGCATTGTAGGAGAGCAACGACCAGTCTGGGATTTACTTGTTACTGTCCCAGCTAAAACCCAGCTAATAAATTCTTGCCAGGGGTGTGAACATTCCACAGGAGGTTTCACTTGTTTAACCTTGACCCCAACTTTGTGATAACGTGGATTATCACTGTTAACCAAGCAAATACCCCTTACTGGGTTTGGCCTGATGGAGCTCCCAAGCCCCCTGTGAGGCTCCTTGCTGGTTTTCTCCCCCTGAGTTGTTTTCCCAGCAGGTTACACCGTTGCACCGTAATCCCATTTTACAGACTGGACACTGAATGCTAAGAGCTGAAGGTGTGATTCAGCTTCATGCTTTCTGTGGGGTAAAGTACCTGTAAATCACCATCACTGATTATTTTCTTATTGCCACAAAGTTTTCTTTAAAGATTTTATAGAGACATTATTTCATGTGTCCCAGAGCATTAATGTTTATAGCTGGTAGTGGGAACATCATTTATTAAACATCTTTTGAAACATCATCCATATGTATTCCCACATGTTAAAGCATAGCTACAATAACTTAGTTTTAAAATAATTTCTGTTAATCATGTAACATTAGTAAATTACTTATAAATGTACCTTAAAGTGTCACCACTTTATTCTTGTAGGCCAATAACTGGTGACAAATTACTGGTGAGGAATAATGTTGCAATAGCATAATCCACAATTTTGGAGAGTTCAAAGCTTCAATACATACTTGTTTCTCCTTCCATTGTCAATATATACAATTTTGCTACTTTTCCCCCTTTCAGACCCATAATGTATTTCCTGTTGTCTCTTTCAATGCCCTCAAATCCTGAGGGGGGCAATCTTGTAATTACATGCATTAACTCCATTATATTGTGGACTTGTATGATTCTGCACCCCCAGAACGAGTAGCTGCTGTGTTCCTAAATGCCAGCTACTGTTTAACTGTAAAGGCACCTACTATTTTATTGGAACTATTCTTGCTTTATTACTGTAAACAACTTCAATCATAATGATGCCATTTGAAAGAGCTGATCAAGCTGAGAAAAATGACACCACAGTCATAAAGTCACACTAAATTTTGCTATTAACATTTTATAGTGCATATAAGGAAAGTGTTCCAAGTTGCAACTACAGACAAAAGAGAAAATTAATTTTACATAGAAATGTAGATTTAAGCATTAGCAATATACTGGTACAATCATTTGCACCATGTTCTTAAGCACACGAGATGACCCTCTCTGTCGATAAGAAACTGTGCTGGTTGTCATATCTTAGATGAATCTGTGCTTGCTCTGTGGCAAACGCAAGAATATATTACCCCCCTCTTATCCCTGAAACAAAGACAGAATGATTGTGTTGGGAAGAAAATATACATAAAACAATTTGAAAAGTTATCAGAAGGAAAACTCAGTTCACAGTAGAGCTCTTGACAGAAAAGAAAGCCTTAGCTGAAGGCTGAGTCTCTTTTTCCAGCAAAACTGATCCTCTGACCCCCAGGATAAGTTTGCTTTCTGAGATACATGCAAAGCACAGGGTTTGGAGGCAACTGCTGAAGGAGTGTCCTCCTTTGGTCGCCATTAAAAACCAAAAAAGACTGGGATCTGTACCTGGAAACTTTGTAAAAAGTGATTTAGTTCGGGCTATAAGGTAAAACAAAGTTATTTGGGTACAACGTATGTTGTGTCACCAAGTGACAGATCCAGACAGTGAAGTAACCACTGCAGAGGAAACTAAAACAGGGTGAAAATAAGCGACAGTTTGTAAGATACGTACTGTTACAATGTGAATTAATAGAATTAGATGTGCAGGGCTAGAACCTGGCCTTCATTAGGGCATTTTTCTTTCCTCTCATAGCACAAACGTGTCCTCATGCAGCAGTAAGTGGGAAGTCCTTGGATGAGGGTATCTTGGCATGATTTCAGTAGAAGTGGCAGGGGAAAAGCAATGTCACATTCCTAATTCTTTGGGGTTTCCAGTTGCAGGAACAGCATTTATTTTAAGTTGCCCAGAGTTATGCCAGTGATTGTAGTTCTCAAATCCATGCAATGGGAACTCTTGTTGGCCCTCCTGTCTTGGTGTAGCAGTCTGAATTGGAATAAGGGGGGCAAGGACCCCAAAGTAGGAAAGTGAAATAGAGGAGATCCCATTCCAGGAGCTGTTGGATCTCTGTCTGAAGGGCAGAGGGCTGGAAAGGAAAGAGGATGAACTTCCAGAGATCAGCAGGCAATTTTGAAGGAGTCCAGGTTCACAGAGCAGCTTGGGAGGACATCATGGTCCAGAGACAAAACCAGAATGAAGTTTTGTCTAAGTTGCAACCATTTTCTGTTCCCTTCAGCTGAGAAGAGTGATGTTTATTATTCATAGCTGTCAGCTTTCAAGTGAAAGGGCTACTTATGCCCTTGTGCCTTTATGGGTGCACTGCCTTCATTTGCCCAAGCCCAAGATGCAGCAGAGAGTGCATCTGACACTTAAGAACATCAGAAATCTTCCTGAAGGGAAGTTAAACCAAAGAGCATTCAGGTTCTGCTCTGCACCATCCTTCTTTACAAGGCTACAGCTGAGGTGTGAGATCCTTCCTGGGAGGAACAGCAGGAGCTGCTTTGCCTTGAGGGGGGAATGTGGGAAGCAGGAGCCTCATAATGAAAACCACTGTGCTCACCAAGCTAACGGGAATCACACCCTGCCAAGGGCTGCAGCAGCCCTGTCTCCAAGGCCAGGCCAGGGATGCAGAATCCTTGCTGCAACTATTCCCTCTGCCTGCCTTCTTTAGGACATATTGCCCTCAAAGGCTATGTCAGTATCAGCCCCTTCCAATTCTTTTTGCATAAAACCAGGAGAAACTTACTTGTCTTACGAATTTAGTTTAATTTTATGGATTTGGCCTAATAATGTGCAAAGTTCTGGAAGATCCACTGTTTGGGGAAGACATTTTTGTTTTATTGTTAATGACTGTTAAAGGGAAAAGTGACATTTTAAACAAATACCTGGTAAATTAATAAGCTTCACATGTTAAAAAATCTCTGAACACCAGCTGCTGAAATACAGTAACTCTCTGACCTGAACCTAATAAGTGAGTAAGTCTGCTGAACAAAGTGTACACCAGTGTTACACCTTCAAAATAGCTTCTGTAAAAAGAATGCAAGGTGTCTTTGCTAGAGGCAGGACTTCTGTCCACGAATACTCATCCAGCAGCACCGATCCCCTACTACTCTGTAACTTTTATTTTTCCTACTATGTAATTTTCTAGAGTTGTGCAATTATCAGTAATTCAGTGATTTGGCTTCTCTTGGTTATGATATAGGTGAATGGCTGCTCTGGGGTCTGTGATGCTTTATCTCGTGCCATATGCATGCAGTTTAAGGGTATATATGTATATTCTGTGAAAGTGGCTCCGTTCTTCTGAAGAGTTCCATTAACTCCTATAAAGAGCCCTGTCTGTTTACTAAATAACACATCAGCAGCTTCGGGTAGATCCCCAAAAGCTTGGATAAGCCTTTAAAAATCAGGAAATCCTTTTAAATAAATCTGCTGTGGTATTCCTGTAAAATTGGAATGCTTTACTCATCAGGAAATCCAGAAACCTCTGTAAGTGACATCTAGTTCTGTTACCATAAAATGGGTGTTAAGTTTAAGGTTGGATACCTGTATTTTTTACTGTTAAATGCAAATACTGGTATTGATGGCTTTGAGATCCTCCTCTTCCTGATAACATAAATTCCTCTGACATTCAAGTTTGATAAATGGCAGCTTGATTTTTCCACATCCCAAATGTTCCCACTCTTTATAAAGGGGAAAGTTACACATAAGTGTGCAAGAAACACAGGTGTGTCTAAACCAAACCAAACTGAACTCCAGGCAGGTCTGTCTCAAGCCACAGTAAGAAATGCACTGGCGCATGTGGAGAGACCATCTGATTTCTTACTGACACTTTTATTTCTGTAACAGGTTTTTGTTTATTCTTCAGGGCAGAAAGGCTGCATTTTCTCTTGCCTTGAGCTAAATTCTCTAAAACTGCTAGGCAGGAAATATAATATCCAATATCCTACTATTTCTCACTTCATTATACTAATATAGTTTCACATACAATGAGGCAGAAATAATGAAGAAAATATGCTGTAGCAATGAGTCTTTATGTGACTACTTTTTTAATAGAGTCTTGTGCAGTGCATTTTCAGGTCCCTTATATGCAATCCTCTATCTATTCTAATACATTTAATTGTGTATTTTCATTTGAGACAAAAGCTGTTGGGAAAGAATCTGAAACACCCCACCAAACAATGGCCCTGATCCTCAGCTGTCACAGGAGAGCTCTCAGGGCTGCATGATGGTGATGGAGCTTCTCCGAGGAAAATCTGTGTGCACCAAAGAGGGGTCTGAACATCTGCGAGGCCCCATCTGAAGGATGAGGGTTTAAAAACATTGCTCTGGAACCATGCTGAAGTGACATTCACTCAGCAGATCCCTGCTGTAAGAGCAGTTTCAACCCCAGCATCATCTGTGCCCCGGAACAGGCACAGACCTGAGGCTTTCCCAGCAGACACCCCTGTGAGGGCTCTGTTGACTAATTCCTCAGCAATTGCAACAAAGAGCAGTCAGCTGTGCTACAGTAAAAGACTTTTCTTTTCTAAGGAAACACAGAAGAGATATTTTCTTATTTCATATTGGCTGTATTACTCTCTGCAAGAGCTTGCTCATATGAATACCTCCTTTTGGCCACTGTTTCATGAGGCTGAATCCAACCTAAGGACATTCAAAGCTTCTATATTAATCTTGTAAAGTCCTTGTTAACTCAGTCCAGCTGCTCTCCCTGGATATGGTTTTCTAAAACTGTACTTCCATCCCAGTTGTCATTATTCATGAGGCTTTCTGGAAGTGCTGATCCTTGCACTTAACCTCGTCATCCATTCTCCCCATCACCTTCCATCCGAAATTGCATCTGCTACTTGCAGGTTGATAAACACTGGATATATCTCCTAAGGGCTCCTAAAGTTTCAAAGTCAGATGGGTTGCTAGCATTATTTAAGGAAAATACATCATTAAAATACGCACACAAATAGTGCAGACTAATAAGTTACATACGGGGAAAGCTTTTCTTTTTTTTCTGCATGAAAACCTTATTCCAAATTTTAAAAACTCTAAGCAAGCTTACAAAACTTTAAGACATTCTGTTGGGTTTAAAACATAAAAGCTGTTTCCCCATTATGAGGACTTGTCGTGTCTGTTTTCTATAAACTGGATTTAAATACATTTACATAGTTGTAGTGTGGAAGACAGTATTATAATTGTGTGGTTGAAGGATGATTTTTATGCAGCATAATGAAACAATTACATGTTTTAAAGTTGTTTTTCTGTTTAGTTTAGGAATTTACTCCCTCAAGTTAATCCACCTTGTTTTATTTTCTGCACCGTTGACTCCTTTCTCCACAAACAGTTTGTGTTTGAAGCACCTTTATCCCTTTTGCTTTCAATATTGTCAGGTGGTAGGGCCATAAAAAACTGAAAATGAAGTCATAGGGTTGCATTTGGTGATTATTTGACCCTACTGGATGCTATCAGCAGTTCCAGAGGTTGACTGGGAAGTCCCAAATGCAGGAAAGGGATATTCCAGAAGGAAGGTACCAGCTCTGTGTTATACACATCAATGCTCTTCTGGCTGGCTTCATGCACAAATGCCATTTTCATCTGACACTCTCTTTGTTGCAGAATTTCATGTAGTGAAATGGTACAGTAAAACTTCATAGTAAATAACAGTAATAGTAAAACTATATAGTAATAGTAAAAGAGTAGATAGTAATAGCAGGGGGGGAAAAAGTGATAGTAAAAAACCCTAGATGGTAACAGTAAAATAGTAAAATTAGATAGTAATAGTAAAACTTGATCATAAGATGCAGTGAATGAATTAAAAACAGGGTAAATGGCAGAGAACAAACCATAAAATGAAAATAGATGCAAAAGCATCTCAATGGCATCTTATTTTTAATATATTACACAGTAGAAAAGTTTGGCAGGTTTTACTTTACATTGCTATGGGCAAAGCACCTCCAGAAAGTAACTTTGAGTATCTGACTGATTTTCCAGGACAGGTAAATTGGGGTTCTTTTCTTGGATAATCTAACCCAGACTGATATGGCACCAGTGCAATAGAAGACTGGAACACTGTCTCCTTAAGACATTGTTTCAGCATGTATTTCCCACTGGTGGAGAAAGTGAAAAAAGGAGAAAAATCTGTCAAGTGAACTATCAAAAGGAACAAAATAACAAATAAAACAGGAATAATAACACTTCAGTAGAATCCCCTGCTCTTTTGACCATCAGGGAACCTCATAAAAGGCTTTCCAGAACTTTGAAAGATAAAACACTCTCACACGTTGGCGTCAGACCGAGCCAGGTGTGATGCATTTCAAATGGAAACCCATCCTGCCGGAGACACAGAACTCAATCCTGGCCTGACAGACCCCATATACACCCTATAACTGCACAGAAACTGCTGGGCAGGCAGTGGGGAGCTCACAGGACAGAGAGAGCCGCCACTCTTGGTACAGAGGGAGCTCTCCCAGCCACGGAGAACCCCGTGTTCGTTTGGGGACTGTAAATACCACACTGGATCCCATCAGTGGCCCAGTGCCCCGTCCCTACAGTCAGTGGCCAGGACCAGATGCTTCAGTGGGATTTGCAAGAAAACCCATAATGGACAATTACTGAGTAATTTGCTCGTAGGGGAAGTTTCTTCCTAATCCCAGACAGCTAATGATTGGTTTATGCCCTGAAGCATGAGGGTTCATACATCTCCACCCCCAACCATTTTTATCCTATCTAAGGTATCCCTGGGCGCTCTCATTATCCAAATAAGTGTATAATCCTTTTTGAATCCTACTAAGCTCTTGGGCATAATGATAGCTTGTTGCAGCGAGTTCAACAGGCTAATTATGCATTGTGTAAAAAAGTATTTCTTTTTATCAGTTTTAAATTTGTTTCTTTTCAGTTTAATGGATGTCACTTTGTTCTTACATTATGGGGAAGAGTAAATAGGAGCATCCAATTGACCTTCTCCATACCATTAATTATTTTATATCTCTCTATCGTGTCCCACTTATTAATTTCCTCTTCCAACTGAACACTTCTCATCTTTTAAATCTCTCTTAATATGGACGTTTCTCCTTGTCTCTGTTCCCTTCTCTTGCCTAACTTTGGGCTTCTTCTGTTTCCACTATGTATTTTAAGATGGCATGACCAGAAATGAATATTGTATTCGGGGAAAGGGTGCCCACAATGTGTATAATTGCACAATTACAGTATTGTCCTTGTTTTCCATCCCATTCTTTCTACATTCTCACATTTTGTTTGCTTTTTTAACCTCCACTGCTCATTGATCAGATGTTTAATTGAGCTGCCCGCAGTGACCCTCAGGTCTTTTTCCCAAGTTGTTACAGTTAATTTAGAACCCAGCAATGTGCATGAGCAATTCAATCTGTTCCCTCCAATATGTATTTTCATATTTGTCAATGCTGAATTTGGCTGCCATTGTGCAGGCTTATTAGGTCTCATTGAACATCTCTGCTGTTCTGTAGTGCTGACTAACTGAAATAAATCTCTGCTTTCTGGGAAGTTTACCACCTTCCCAAATGACTGAATTCATTTGACAGCACCAACCACAGGACAGTGTTTCTGGTGTGCTCTGTGCAGTCTGTGTCTGATGTAAAACTACTTCTGATTAAGCATCTAACTATAAATGCAGGTTAGAGCAACTAGGATTTCCAAACAGAAAAACAACCCTACCTGAAGTTATACATTAAATTAACTCTGGTTGCCTAATGAGTCCCCATTCTGGACACGCATCACCACTACAGTGAATTTCCACAGGATGTGCAATTTTTTGTGCGGGAATGACCACATAATGGGTTCTTCTGAGCACTGCAAAGGGACAGAAGCTTGCTGTGTGTGAGACTTTAAATTATATTCTGCATTTGAGACTGCAAAACCGAAGTTGCAGGCTGCCCCTTGCCAGTGTGTATTTAATACAAAGTGGTTAATATCTGCCTTTCTCTGATCAAGGCAGCCACAGCCTGGAGGAGATTCTAGGCCTTGAGATCTTGTGCAGCAGACATTCAAAAAATCATCTTTATATGCACAGTTTTTCAGTATTAATTGATCGGAATGAATAAGATTGCATTCGAGTTTTGAAAGTGACCTGAACTGAAGTTAAGCACTGGACAAATTTTAAACAGAAAGAAGTTTATACAACTAAACCAGAGACTTCAGTTCTTAATTCCAAACTCATACTGACAATTCAAGTAGAGTCCCTAAAATAAGAACCAAAACTCAGTTTTTGTTGACAAGTTTAAGAAATTTCGTTGGAGAACTGATTTTTTGGGGCATGTTTTCCAAAAGAAATCAAGATTATTGCAATGGCAAAGGATGTCCATAATTAATTTGAGTTATTCTAATTAACTAAAAGGTTATTGATAAATAATATTATTGTAGGCACAATTAGAAAAAAATCACAGCAGGCTATAAAAACATCTAAGTGGAATAAGACATGCAAACTCCACTCCATTCCTGTTTCATTTAACAGGCCTATAAGGAAATGTATTTACTCACCATAACAACATCTAACTTCTGTTCTAGCTTGCAGTTTTCAAATGCACTCTAAATCAGCTGCCCTTCTTGTCCAGAGTAAGTGGTACGGATCATTGCTGACAATTACCAATGAAGCAGTGTATTTACTAATTACTTCCAAATATTTTACTAAAGGCATTATGAAAACTGAACATTGGACATTTCTAATAATTGCAATACACCTGTCATTTTGCAATACATTCTGAAAATCAAAAACAGAAAGTATTTCACAGTCACAGATAACTGGCATGTGACCATAGCTCTGTGAATGGCACTGAGGAGGTAAAGTCTACAATAAAATTTCCTTTCAGGTTTGTACTTTAAGTGCATTCTCAGATCAGTGTTAGGAATCTTCCAGTAAGACAGTTGTTCCTAGAAGGTAATGAACAACACAGAAAATAAATCAGTCCTTACAGTGCTGAGTCCCAAAACAACTGAACAGCAGTGCCAAGCAAAGAAATTACTTTGCTTCTGCAGTTTAAAAGTTCAAAAAATATTTAGTCTTCTGAATGATCCAGTTTAAACTTTTATGTCCAGAAATAGTGAAAAAGATCTTTAATGACCTCAGCAGAACAGAATAAGTGCTCAAACCCACATCCAAACTGATGTTCCTAATGTATATTATTTATTCTTTACAGCAAAGTTGGCTTGGGAACACTATAAAATTAAACCAAAATTTATTGGAGTCTGTAACCCTTTTGAATACATTAGATTTTCTTGGCTAAGAAATCAGCAGGCTGCTGTGAGGAAGAACTGAAATCTTACCATAAAAACGTATTTGATGTCTTTTTACCCAGAGCTAAAACTTCTCCTCACAAAAATATTTACAGAAGTTCTTTTGCCTTTCTCTGCAGAAATTCAAGTCATCTTTCCAGGTAGATTTTTTTTGCCCCAAATTATTGTTTGCTTGCTCTCCTGTTCTGGGACAGCCATGTAAGTGACAGGAATGGAGTTCAATTTACCATGTGCAAGAAATTGTTAAACTATGGTATAGTTTTCTGTCACTTTCCACTTCTAATAATTAATATCCTGAAAGTTACCTAACAGTAGTGATAACCCTTGGAAAGCCATGCATTCCTCTTTGTAATGTAATCCTGTCCTGCTCCACTGTGGACAAATTGTAACAAAAAGCAATGATTCTCCACTCAAAAATCCTTAGCTCTTCCTGTTAATTGGAGTGCAAATAAGACCATAAAACACCAAATAACTGAATAAACCTCAGATATGGTGTAAATAATCATATTATATGATGAATTCTCCATTCAGAAAACATGCCTGTACAACCTGCTGCCCAAGAGTACCCAGGTGCTTTATTACAAAGCAGTTTAGGAGATTACAAATATACAGGGCTAATGTAATTAAAATTAGTAATACAACTTATTGTATATCTCCCTCAGCCAGCCTTTCCTCTCTTTTACCCTGGACCAACACCTGCCTGGCCAATTCACACTTTCCAGGACCTGCTTTTACCATTTAACAGCTGCTCTCTTAACTGGGAAGGCAAGAGGGGACAGTGTGTTTTAAAAAAGCAATCCTTACTTTCTTCAGGAAAGGGCCTTTACTCTGTCAGTTCCTAAATCTCCTTTTCCCTCTCTACTTTAATGTACCTAAAATGCATAATCTGGTTGGGAAAATCACTTGAAATTTAGAACTACGACAGATATAGCTGGGAATTAACGAAAGGACAGGTCTTCATGTTCTGCATTACAGCCCATTCTGAGAGCAAACAGAAACTATATTTAAAAAAAGAGCTCTGGCCTGCACTGAGTGTGTGTGGAGTCTGGAAAAACTGTGCTGATGTGACACAGAATGGGTGCCCAGAACAAGATCCTGTTATTCATTCAGTTTTTGCTTCTTGAATAAACATGTTTCATAATCTGGTGAACTACAAAATACCCAAGTGCTTGTAAACTTCTGAAAACTAAATAATATACAGTCCATTCAATGTTCATTATTACAATTACAGTATCACATCATAAAATGTCCTGGAAACTTTGTCAGGACACCAGATGTTCCCACAACCCCTGGCTGTCTCTCACACCATCACTGGGAGTGGAGAGCCTGCCCAGGGACTGTAATTTCCAGTAAAGCTTTTGCCTGGCTCTACCCTCCTACATTCTGGAGATTTCTGTCCTACAAAGAACCTCAGGGCAGGGTGGATCAGCTGGCCAGGACCACGGTGCTTAGCACTTGTTCTTGGATCTCCTCTGAACTCTTTGTGATGTCCCCATGTCCCAAGGGCAGAACTAGCCTTGCGTGTAAGTGTGTCTTTGCCCACAGGAGCTGGAGCACTGTGGGAGTTTGTTGCCATACCATGGAGAGTGGCATCAGGGCATAGGAAACATGAGAGGTGGGACAATGCTGGAGGACTGAGGAATGGTGGGAGGCAAGTTCAGTGCAGTCCTGTCCACACAACACCCTGGGAGTGGCTCCTTCCACGTGCCACCCCTCACACCACGCCAAGCGTGGCCTTGGGAGCGAGTCAGGAGTCAGACCCTGAGCAAGCAGCTCATGTTATGAAGAGCAGCCAGGCCTGCCCTCTGGCCCAGCACAGGCTGAGCCCTGGGCACACCAGAGCTGACCTGTGGCTGGCCCTGCAGTGACTGCCTGCGTGTCTCTGGCTGCTGAGCAAAGGGCTGCTCAGGAACCAGGGTAAGGAGGTCTGTATGGGCGGCTGCCACAGTGCCCAGTGAGGAGGTGCAGTTTCTGTGATAGATTTATCATGCTGCAGCTCCCACTTGCATTCATATGCATGGATCCTCTTAGAAATGTGATACCAGATGCTGTTTCCTGGCAACAGGCCCAACACCCCCTTTCGCTTAGGTGTGAATTTTGACAACTCCAATTCACTGGAGCCCTAGTTATGTTATCTTTTCTAAATGCTTAGAGACTAAAAAGACCTCTTGCTCTTTCTACTGTGGACTTCAGTGCCACTTGGGCCAATTTGCAGTGCTGTATTACTCCAAAAATACCTTCCCGTACGAGTAGCACAATTATTACCACTAAATAGGGAAGGACGGAAACATTCTGAATGGAACATGGAAAACACAAGTCCTCTTTTGCTGTATTGTCAGTCAGAGCTGTTGTTTTGCTTGGCATATGTCACATCAACGTATAAGAATGCCCATGTCAGTCAAATGCACGTTACGTGTAGATCGGATGTCAGTCTAATGTTTTGTATTAAAATCAGTGCCACAAAATGTGCACAACTTTATAAACACTGCTGGGGAGAGCTTCATTTTGAAGTGCTCCAGCTGCTTGCAGCTGCCTTTTGCACACCACCTGAAGAGCTCAGAGTTATTTGGAAAATTCAATTTCAGAAAAGGGACAGGAAGGCTTCTTTAGAAAGGCAGAGAGGCTTTCAGGGCAGATGGTCAGTGCACATGGACTTTGTGGTCACCCTAAAGCTCATCCCAATACCAGTGTGGGTGTTTCCTGAGGAACTTTCCCCAGCCAAGCACAGTCTAGGTGTCACAGCTGCACACACCTTTGCTCACAGAGATGCTGTGGCCTGGCTGATCCAAGAGCAGTTTTGAGAATGAAAGCTTTTTATAAACATTAATTAATCTTCGCAATAAGGTGGTTGCTGTTAGCCCTGTCGTGTGTGGGGGTCACATCTGTGGTTGCTGCAGCCTCCTTCAGTGCTCTGATGGTCTGACTGCCCCAGGGTGGCTCCAGCTTATGGCAGGAGGGATTTAGTCTGCAGATATTTTACAAAAAACAGACTGAGCACTGTGAGACAGATATTGGGAATTGTGCTTCTGACTGTGCTTCCAAACCCCCAAGATACTTCCATGGGGGAATCATGTGGTCAAAGAAAGGAATCTTTCACAGAGACAAGCCTTGAATATAAAGGCACCTTTTTGGTCATTCTGAAAACTCAATGCATTTGTCATTTCATTTGCATTTGATTCACTGGGCTCAACTGATTATTCGATACAAGGTATGTCCAATTTGACCCTTGATTTCATTGTGGCCTATTGCTTGGCCACAAATACTTATTTTTCCCATGTGACATTCTGTTGTTAATTAAAGGAAAGCTATTCATGTCTTCTATTAAATTAGCAGATTTAAGCCAAAGAAATTGTCTTTGGCAATGATAAAGCAGGCAGCCCAAAGTAGATGTATAAATAGGGAAAATGTCATGTTTTGCTGGCTTCTAGACAGAAAAGAGATTGAAGATTTGCCTCTTGGTTTCACAAAGCAGTGGGTAAAACCAGTGACTCCAGTTCCAAACTGGATTCTCAGGGTTTGGGCAATGTTTTATCTTTTTTTTTTTTTTTATTTTGAGGCACCAGATGTTCATGAGGGAGGGAGCAGGAAACCCACTCCATAACCCTGTAACCTAATTCAGGTTGTTACTCTCAGAGATCCTGTGCTCCAGAAGTTCACCAGGCAGTACAGGCTTCCAATCCCCAACGAAAAGGGAGGTAATGGCCTCAAACCTGATGCCAGGGGTTGTGAGTGACAGCACTCAGGCTTTTAAAAGGCAGAACATACAGTTCCAAAATCAGGAAAGAATACATACATTTGGCATGAAAAGGATGGCATAAATATTTCGAAATGGCTCCTGGGGCTTGGATAGAGAACACTGTAAAACAGCCTCTTTACCTTTGCAAGAAAATAACATGCTCATTGAAAAACTGCTGGATTGGGAAAAAAGTGATTTCCTTGCAGTGTTAGAGCCCCAAATCCTTGGTAGCAATTTTTCATCATTTTGTTAATTTTCACTAATATGACAAGTATGCTACTAATATGATTGTTCTGTTTAAAAACTAATACCACTATTAATATGTTACAGTGATGAATTACTAACAATAATCTATCACGAAGGAAAAATAGTGACATAATTAATGCAGTGTTACTATTGTGCAATAGCAATTTGTTAACTCGGTGCAAAGCACTCAAAGAAAACTTTATTTTTCATATTTTCTTCCATAATTGCTTTTACCCATGTTTACAGTGGAAATATCTGCTCACACACAAAAAAAAACCCCAAACCAAACCAACCAACCAAACAAAAAAAAACCAAACAAAGAGAAAAAAGAATTCAGCACTTGGATCTTTTCTTTTTGGTCCAGTAATGCATGTCCTTAGACTAACAGATTTAATCTCGACCATATTTTAGGATCTTGATGTTATCTTATCTTTTATGTTTTTAGGGACCAGACTTTTATTGCTGTTTTTAAGGTTTTTTCCTACTCCCTTGTGCAACAGTGCAGCTTATTACACAGCTCTCACACTGCAACCATCTCTGACGGGGGGATAGACTGTCATATTGCACTGATTGAAATGCTCCCAGTCTACACATTTCAAAGGCAGTGCCAGGGAAGGTAAACTAATACAGAGAACAGCTTTGCAAAGGAACTAGTTACTTCAGTGTAAACACTTCCCCCTCAAAGGAGAAGAACAGGGGGAAAAATGTGGTTATTCCATTCATTTGAGCTTCTTTCAGGAGTTTTAAAAACCAGCAACATTCTTTCAAACTTTGAAAACCAGCCTTTTGCAGTGCCCATTTCCAGCATGAAATTATTATACTAAATTATTACACTACATTGTAGTATCAGAGACCATAAAGATACTCGAGTGTGATCACATTATTGCAGGTCTTTGCACACTTTCTCCTATAATCCTTCATGTGACAATCACATTCCCTCTACTTCCATCCCTGCTTGGGCCAGTAATTAGTCCCCTCCTTAAGATTTGTTTGAAGATCTCTTGATCCTATTCACTCATGATATTACCAGTAGCTCTGCCATGTTCTGCTGTGCTGGGCACTGTAGTAAAAAAGCTGAATAATAAAAATCCTGCAGTAAACAAAAGTTTGAATTGGTAGGAGTATTTCTCAAGCAATTACTCAGCTGGATTTATACAATGGAATTCATCTTAGATTAAGTACTGCATTTGTTTTTTTTAAATTGGTGAATAGAGAAAGGAAATTCAAGCTATCCAATGTAATCTAGTTTAATAAAAATCTGTGTGCCATTATCTCTTCTTCATGGCTGCAGAGGCCAACACAGCACAGCCTGAATATTCACAAAAATTAATAACAAAACCACAATTGTGCAAAACTGTCTTTCAAAGCACAGCAAAGACTTTTTGCCCTCTTTTAGTCCATGTGAAAACTGGCTTTGCTGTTCAGTGAGCCATATCTAAGAGCACAATAAAAATACCCCTGTGCATCCACAATGCTTAGTTTTCACGAAGTTTTGTGCTGAAATCGCCCGTTTTTAAAGGATTGCAAAGCAACATGTTTCTAAAGTCACGTCTCAAATGCTCTGGCATGTCCTTTTGAAAAGCTAGTGGAATGAAGACAAGATCTGAAAGCAGTACAGTATGATGCCACCATTTGGAACCACAACAAAATTATTTCTATCTTCACTTTCATTTAAAAAAAAGAAAAAAAACCTAAGAGCTGAGTATGGATTAAATATAGTAATTCAAATCTGGCTGAGAAGCTGCGAACTTTTATGCCAATCTCTAGCCTGAAATGAATTTAAATGGCCACAAGTGAAAATTCCACAAAGGGGAGATTGCAATGAAATCCTGTCAGGGAAATAAAAATAGCATCATAAGCAAATAGCATAACCCCAAAGAGGGAAGAAGGGGAAGCAGAAACTGGGAAGTATTCTCAAACTTCTGTTTAAAGCAACTAGAAAAACATAGGAGAGCAGAGCTGGGGTCACTGTGAAAAACTAAGTGATGGTGTTTGTTTTGGTACCTGAAATTCAGAAGTGATGTCAAACTGCAAGGGGTGGCCTCAGAACTGCCAAACTCTTGAGAGCAACCCCAAGGCCTGAGTGGCAATTGTTCTGCTCTGACTACCCATCCATCTCCCAGCAGACACAATAGTGAAGGTACAATAGTGCACAAGTGTATTCTTGCAGGTGAGGAGGTTGGCTCTGGGAATAGTGATCATTATTGCACTAATAGTCTCGGGGCAAAGTGGATTGGGAACCTGTTTGATGACTGGCACACTGGCACTGAGCATTAACTTTATATTGTCTTTGCAGTATTGCTCTTTCTACACATCAGCAGCAAAGGTATCTCTGGAAATGCAGTACATGCTGTGCTATTTGAACACCTCCTGGAAATTAGTAGTGGTTAAGCAAGGAGAAATCAGGAGGCAGCGCTCTTCCGTGATACAAAGAGTAACAAAATACAAGTTAGGGACAATTCCCAGTCTTTGACACAATTCCTGAGTGATGTCGTGCCTAAAACTCCTCAAATGTCCCAGGGGAACTGTGGGGTGCCAGGTCCTTCCTGAGTGGTTGACATGCTTGGCACTGCAGCTCAGCGTCCTGCATCCTCCCTGGGCACTCCCGTCAGATTTTTGGGTTCTGTTAGGACCAGGTGTGTGGAAAGGGATTTATAGACATCGATGGGAGTGCATTTCAAGTAGTACTGACAGGAAATACATTTGTATTTCCAAATGGAGAAACTTGCTGCCAAAGCAGGAATGCAGGTGGAACATGTTTGAGTCATGCTAACACTTCCTGTACATTTCCTACAACAGAACTCTATTTCCTGGCAGGGAATTCCCACATAGCACTAACAACACCGATACTCGTAGGAAACAATAACAGGCTGGCATTTCATGTCGAGCTCGAATCTTCAGGAGAGGCAGGGATGAAACCCGAGGCTGGAAGTTGCCACCCGTGTCCCCCCAGCACACGCCGCTCTGCCTTTGGGAACGCTGCCCTTTCCCCGGCAGCGAAGGGAGGGGGAACAACCACGACCCCCCAAACCTGCGGGAACAACTTCCCCTCCTTAAAGCCTCCCGAGGAAAAAAAGAATAGTGTGTATATATTTGCGGATAAATACATATATACGTACATAAATATTTGTAAAACCAGCGGTGGATAAACGCAGCCACTAAATAACCACCCCTAAAAAAAAAAAGAGAAAAAAGAAAAACACCCCACACAGGCCATAATGATGATGATGATGATGACGGGAGGGGGGGTGTCGAGAAATAAATAAATAAATAAGAGCGAGCGAGAGTCGGCGAGGGAGAGGGAGGCAGGTTCAATTATCTAAACAAAGAAATCATGGCGGAGTGTTTACATTTGGCAGCCCAAAGCCTGTCGGATTACGGAGCCCCCCCGGCCCCTCTGCGCAGCCCGCCCGCCGACAGCTCGCCTTGGCCCGGGTAAGTGCGGGGCGAGCGGCGGCGGGGCCGGGCGGGCGTGTCCGTGAGCGTGTCTGTGTGTCTGTGTCGCGGGGCTGCCAGGGCTGGGGGGACACACACACATACACAGACACACACACACGCACCGGCCACCAGCCGCCTATCCCCGCTGTCCCCGTCCCCGTCCCCGCCCNGCTTCACCCCCAAGCAGCACTTCCCCCGATTTTCCTTGCGCTAAAACATCCACGCTGCTAAACGTTTTTCCCTCCAAACCATCTTGCCCCCAATCTCTCTCGATCGAATAACGGGTTTAGCGGCCCTTGGTGTTGCTCCAAACCGTGTCGTATGTGTTCTCCCCCCTCCCCAAACCTGCCCAGAAACAGCCAGCAAGGCGGCTGTGTCCCTCCCCCTGCCAACACCAGCCCCCAGACTGCTGATCTGACACTGCCCCCCCTCCATAGGCCACTGCTGTGAAATGTGGAAATGACCCTTTCAAGCAGACTGCAAGTGTTGCTCCCATGCGTCCATCAAAAAGTCCCCCGGCCCCAGACACATCTCGGTGCTGGAAAACTGTAAAACTAATTTGGCGCCTGTGCCCTCCTGGATGTGGCCAAGGGGCAGTGCCCTCCCCCTGGCTCTGTGACCCGAACAGGAGGGGCTGCGTGTCCTGCTGGACCGCACTTATCCCTCTCTCCGAGTGTTTGGGGAGGTGGCAGCAGCATCGTTTGCTTCCAGGGCTCTGCAGGCTGTTTTGTCAGGGTGGAGCTGGCAGCAGCAGGACCAGCGACACGACTCCTGAGGCAGTAGGATGTAGGGGCTGCGGAAGGCAGTTGGCTGGTTCCAGGTTTTTTTTGTCACACTGCTGAACCTACGAACATTTCTGGGGCTGTGCTCCCACATGCCCCAAATTCAGAGTGCATTGAGCTATGTGAGACAGGTAGCAAAGATGCATCTTTCTTTATTAACTCTTTGAACTGCTTGACTTAAAAAGTTCGCAGAGGTCAAATCCATGAATGGAAGAAAAATACTGTAGAGTTATGAGGCACTGTAAGTGAGAAGGGGTGTGGGACTGGGAGTTTGAGACATTTTCACTTTTCATGTTTGTCCTGGGCAGTAGGTTTTACAGCTGTGTGCTGTGTGAGGGTGAGAAACCAGTGCTCAGATCACTGTGGTGGTGGTGCACTGAGACAGCGAGTCATGCAGAAATGTCCAGGTGCCCGTGGGTGCCACGGCTGGGTGTGCCTGTCTGGGCACTGTGGGTCAGTTCTCAGTGTGTGTGTGTGTCCCTTTGTGGGGTCTGGGGGCACAGAGCACTAAGGGAGCAGCAGTGGCCTGAACAAGGGCCGTAGCTGGCTGCAAACCCTCCGGATCTGTCTTGCATTACCCGGTGTTGTGGTGGCAGGTTGCATGATGAGGGCACAAAGCACAGGTTAGCACCAAGTGCTACACCATACAAAATTTTGGCTCTGGAGGCATCAGCAAAGAAAGTTACAGTTTTGTTGCTTAGAAGGTCATTACTCAAAATCTCTCGTTTCCTTTCCTCTCGTTATTCCCTCCTCTCTGCAGCCACATTCCCCTTCGTCTGCATCTCGGCCAGGCATTTCTGGGTTTGTACAATCTGTGGATAAAAGGCCTGGTGAGGAAATTCCCCACACACTTCGATCTTTGCCACTTTCCTTCCTAGAGTCTCTGAAGGTCTGAGGCTGTTTTCTCAAGGAAAGCTCTTAATTTAAGTGGCCTGTTAACTGTTAATTGCTGTTCTGTTCTGGCTATTTGCTTGAGTAGCATGTCAAACCTGCTGTTCTGGTCTGGAGGCTACACTGGTGATCTGCTCTGATCTCTAAACTGCTGTTGCTTTCTGCTGTGCTATTGAAGACCAAGGTAATACTACTTTTCTTAATGCAAACTGACATTTCCTTAGATTTAAGGGTTTTGTTGAGCAAGGTGTCCCACATGAAACTGCTTATACAAAAATCTCTATTTTATGGCTGGTAAAAAAAAAAGAAAAAAAGCCCTGAGACTCAGTAATCAGAGAATTTTGCTGTTGCTGTTTCCAGTTCTCCAATATGGACGTGTTTAGAGGAGCAAAACATCTAAAGCTGGTAAAAACAATGAGGAGTTGGTGGGTGGGTGGTTAACAGAGTTGGATAGGAACTCCTGCTTGTCAAACTGCAAACATCAGTACGTTCAGTGTGAGCAGAGCTTGCACTCCTAATGTGTTTCTGGGCTGGCTGGAAGTTTGGAGAACGGCGTGCTGACTCCAGGGCTGCCTCCAGATCTGTGCTGCTAATGCAACAGCAGCAGTGCCAGCGAAATCCCATCCCTAAAACAGTGTCTTTCATTTACTGTCTTTAGGAAAATTAGGCTCTGTTTTCTGGTAGCTATAAAATCAGTGCCATGCTTAGTCCCAGAGCAGTGATAAAACAATGCTGTGGAGTGGATTGCCATCATGTCTCAGGCCGGAGAGAGCACTGCTGGGGCCGGCTCTCTCTCCGTGAGTGTTTGTAGGGGTTTGATTAATGAGAGTTCATTCGGGTATTGAGAGAAGAAGAGACCTCTCAAATGATGCTGAATCTGTTTCCCCAGTATGTAATAGAATGGAACTCTCGGGCTGTCGCTGGACAGTAAGATATTCTGACATGAATATATATTTCAGAGCTCTGCACAAAATGAGGATTTCATGCATAGGCAACACAGTGTGACAAGTCATATCCTGTGTGACCTTGTGCTTACAGTATAAAGTTGTGTAATAATATATTCTGCTAAATTAATACACAAAATAAATAGAACATCCCTCATTTTTATGCTAATAATGATATTTTTCAATTCTAAGCACCTTTTATGCTAAGACCTCAAAGTAAATTACAGGCAGGAATAAACCAAGCTTCACAACACCATTGTGATTTTTTTTATTATCATTCAGAGACTATTTGGAAGGTATCATTATTAATTATTGTTATTTAATTTTCTGTTAATTATTATCTAAATTGCTTACTGTCTGATACTGTTCTCTCTCCGAATATGTTAACAATAAAATATGATCTTATGAAAAAAAATGAAAAAAAAAAGAATTAATTTCTGCCACAGGAATGGACAGATATGTCAGGGCTAAGAGGGAAAATAATACTGGCTTTATTTCTGAAGGAATTAGCAGAGATTTTGCCAGTAGGACGTGTCTTATGTGGCTGGAACATAAAGTAAATTTGGGAACCCTGTGATGTGTGGCTCATCCTATGATGTAAGCATAGGTGAAAGGCTGATGAGACTGTACAAAGATGATTTCTGTGGGAACAAAAAGAACCCCAAACTGTTTTGTTTAATTCGAATTGCAGAGGGTAGGATTTGTTTAATTCAAATCACAGAGGATAGGATTTGTGATTACTGGCTTAGTTCGACTGTCAGTGAGAGTGGGGGAAATGCCGATTACTGCAATGAGAGCAGCTTTAGGCCACTGGCAAGTGCTTTTGCAATCCTTTATGTTTGGGAAGTGGGAGTTAAATCCTGTGTTCCCGATGCTCCAGAATGTGTTCCTTACAAACTCCAGCACAGGATTTGATTCTCTGCCATAGCCCTGTGTGTGGAGAGGGAGTAACATTTCCGGGGTGAGAATCCAGCTCTCAGTGCTTCTTGGTGGCATTTCCTCCATCGATGGCACTCAGGTGGCATGGGCAGGCAATTAGTGCAGAATTTGCTCCAACTTATTAATGCATATTTACAACCTTAATTCCAGTTTAACAGAATGTTTTGTGGTGGAACATTTACAGAAAGAGCATGTGAAAAAATTATCACTGCATGTATTAAGCAGGAAGAAAGCATCCCCGTCCTGCTTGTAGGAGCAGCTGACAAAAACAGAACACATTACAAGGAACTATCTTTTTCATTAAGTCTGCACAAAGTGAGGATTTAACGCATGGGCAGTGCTGTCAGTCCCAGCGGTTTAGTGCCCATAATCCCACCTTGAAAATGGCTTCACAATAATAATTACTGTTACAAAATGGACACTGCTTCCAATTTTGGCGTGCCTACTTCACACCTAACTAATTGTGGGCACAGAAGGCAAGGTCTCATTTTACCACCACCTTGTTCCAGAAACCTTCCTGTAGGACTTCCAGTCTCAGACTGACGACTTCCCACTGTGCCTGCTTTGGCCCCAGTAATGTGGCACCCCCTGGCTTTGGCATGCTCACACCATCCCTGGACATTAAGGGGCTCTGACATGAATGTATATTTGGGAGCTTTGCACACAATGAAGCTTTCACGCATAAGCAATACAGTGTGAGGAGTAGTGTCCAGCATGACCTTGCAAATGCAGGCTGAGTTCCAGAATAAACAGCTCAAAAGAGCAAGGAGATTCCAGGGTTCTGGAAGGAAATCCCTTTGCTCGTTCCAAGCCTGCAGAGAGCAGCAGTGCAAATCTCCCAAAAAGTTCCTGAAACTTACCTGCTTTACACAGGGGTGAAGGACCGTGGCACAGAGAACAAAAATTTCCAACTCCTATTAGAAAGGCAGGGTTATTACTACCTAAAATCATAAAATCCATGGTAGTGGGACTCATCACAGACAGCTGAAGATCCTCTTCATGGCTGCAGATTTCAGAGCTGCTGAGTTCCAGATGTGGAGTGATGATTCTCATTGCAACAGGGCCTACATTTATCACTTGTTTGGGCTGCCATTCCCATCTCTTTTTTTCTTGCCAGCTTTTTTCTCTTGCTAAATGAATGATAGATTGGGATGAAACAATTTTTTTCTGCCTTTCAGAAATAAACTGTGACTTTTTTAAAGTTGAAAATAACATATATGTTCCTGATACATATATGGAGATAAGAAAGTGTCTTCCCACCCTTCTCTTTCTCACAGTTTAGAACTACCTGATGCAATCTGGCCCCTTCTCAGAGCTGTCCTGGATCAGGGGCAGCCAGACCCTTGGATAGGGGCAGGACATTCTTGTTCAGGAGAACTAATAGGAAATAGGATCCTTATTTAGACTGTATCAAAGATTCATGATATTTGGCATAGTTTTGAGTTCTTTGGTATTTAATATTTCAGTGCTTTTCCTTGGCTTTTTAGGCACAGAACTGACTCTACACTTGTGGTTTACAGTCTATTAACTTGTGGTTGGTTCTGGAGCACAAAGCCCTGTATAAACCAGACAGGAAAGGATGTCAAGAATCCATTTCCTTTCTCGAGCTGTGCCATTATTGGGGAAAGTTTGTTCACTCCACTCTTAGAAACCTTCTGCCACAAAGATTTTGCAGTCTTCCTGGGCACCCCATTGACCTAAATTTCCCTTGACATACCGGATTTCATTACCACTTGTTCTATCTAAATTGGACACAAAGAGGAGTCTGTTAACTCCTCTCTGCCTTTTCATGTATCCAAGGAACATCCCTGTGTCCCTGCCAGTTCTCTCCTCTCAGGACTAAGCAATCCCAGTCTCTTTGCTTGTTCCTCAGAGTTCCAGACTCCCTCTGCTTAGCCCAGACCCATCCCGAAGGGCTGAGCTGACAGCTGGACTCAGTCTAACTCCAGCCCTAAATCTCCCAGCAGGATGGAAATTACTTTGGGTTTGTCAGGATTCCTCTTTAAACATCCCAATGTGCTGCTTTCTATTTAGGTTCAATTCTTAGGGCTTTATTATTACATGAGGCTCATAGACTATGGAGAAAGTAGCATTAGTAAAAATGAATAATAAATACATCTTAATATGGTAATGTACCTTATCTGTAAAATCTTTTTTTCTTTATGAGTTTTATCTTTCTTCTCTCTCCTTTTCTAGCTGAGGAGATAATTCTGGGTAAATGACAATTCCACTCCTATTTCCAATGTAAGGGTAGAATTGTTTGTAGTGGTGTAGTGTAATACAGTCCCGTGCTACATAACTGTCCTATATATTTACAAGAATAAGTTATTCTGGTTCTGCTTTTTGCTTTGGTCTATTAGGAAAATCGTGCCTAAATGTTAGAATTATTGACAAATAGATGCAGACACAGCAGATCATAAACTCAGTGCACACATTTTGGCCTAAGACCACATTCATTTTGCTTCTAAGAAACATTCCAGAAAGTATAATATATTTGATAATATTTCTTAAATTGTGAAGTCTTTGAGGTTGGGATATTCATAAATGTTTGCAGAGCACCTAAAATTCTTCCCTGATTGGGGCCTATGGGTAGTTTAGAAACATAAATATTTAATGGTAATGGTAATTACCCTTTTTTTCAGAATAATAATGTCTTTGAAGTTCCATCTTGAATGAGTGAAACCCCCTTAGTAATTTTTTCCCCACCACTTTGAAGAATATTCTCTTGTCATTGGAAACATCTCTGGAATTCATAGTTCTGCACGCTGCAAATACGCCACATTTCATAAACTGCAGAGGTGTTTGCTACAAACTGGAGAGCAGGTGGCACGAGGGAGTGTGTTCTGTGGGCATTCCTGAGCTCAGGAATGGTGTTTGCAAGGGGCCAGGCCCACTTCCAGCACCGTGGTTCTCACGATGGTCTCCCAGAACAACGAGGGCATTCCTCTGGGGTTAAACCAAGGAGGAATTATGTGGGAGCATTTCCTCCTTTGGCCCAGAGCAGAACATGCAGAGAGGTACTTTAAGTGACACGGAAAACTCGACAGCACATTGCCTATATGGTACCCATTGAAAAATGGCTGCCGTGATGTATTGACAGCAGCACCAGCAAATAAATAATACATATTTTTAAAATTCCTGTAATTACATGTTTACCCTATAGGCCAGAACAGCTCTGTCCCAAGGAGCTGCTGCAGTCTGAGTAAATAATACATGTTTTAAAGTCCATAATTACATATTTAAGCAATAGACTATCGAGGAAATAATGCACATTTTAAAAAGTCCATAATTACATATTTACATGATAGTCTGTAAATTCTGTAATTACTTATTTACACAATAGACCATAGCAGCTGTTACAGTCTATTATGGTAACTCTCATAGAATTATATTATGGATTTTTTTTATAACTTAAAAAATAAGTATATTTAACCAGAAAACTGTATTGTTAGTCTTTCAAAAACCTCCACAAACCTCTAAAATAAGAAAATATGCATAAAGGTAAAAATTTAGGGTGATACAGAGATAGGGAAGTTCTTATCCCTCCAGTGATAAATGTTTTTTGTTAGCATGAGTAGCTTAGGATTTGTCATTAATTTCGGAATTTCTTTACTTAGGTAGCAGAAATATAAATATGCAACATTATGTGATTATACTTCCCTTATTGCCATGTAGACATTCAATTTGGATAAGCATTTGGGATTCTTAAAATTCTTTAGTTCCTGTTCTGCTCCTATTAAAACCAGTGATAAAACTCCCATCAACCCTGGTTTCAGAAATCATTTATATTGAGGACAGCACTTAAAAATGTACTTGAAATCAATGGCACTTAAGCATCTTTTAAAAATAAGCACATACTTAAGGGCTCTCATGAATCCTGCTGGACCGAAACACATGATTAAACGCTTTCCTGGGTTGGGGTACTGACTTGCAGGAAGGCAGACCTGGAACCTCCTGCACATGGGGCGTATTGATGGCCCACGGGCTTTTTGCTGCTCCTGGCGTGGCTTCTCCCTGAGGCAAAGCTTTCCTGATGTGTTTAACTCCACCCATACATGTGGGAATGGTGCCATGGCCAAGGTGCTGCCGCTCCTTTGTTCTTTGGGGGGACCCACGAATTGAGAATTCACCCAGTGCTTCCCCACAGCTCAGCTGCTGAATTTATTCCTCATGCTAAAGACTGGATCAATACACCTAAATGAGACTTCTGTCCATAATTACTACTAAATAGCACGGCTAAATCAAGCAAGTCAGAATCTGACATTTAGCTCAGCCAGACCTTATGCATTTAGTAAGGAACCAGAGTATGAGAGAAACCTTTGATCCCCCCCGTTAGTTCCATTAAAACATGGGAGTTAAGGGAATTTCAGCTGTCGGGAGCCCCATTTAAGACTTGCCACAAACACGACGAAACACACAGGTATATTTTAAACAGGGGTTTGAGGTCCAGCTGTTCAGTTGCTGCTCACCTATTTTGACTGCAAGCATCAGGTGAAGGGCTGAAGGTTTTGTCTTTCCCTGGCAATGAGCAGCAGGGAATCAAATTTGGTAAGACATATCTAGTCAGAAATGAAGTTATGCAGGATCTGACTCACTCAGGGAAAGAAAAGCCTCAATAAGATATACTTCTGCTATTTTTTGCTGTGTATCTTCCCAGATCTTGGTGCTGACTTGGCTGCACACTTTGGCTAAGTGACCTGGAGCTTCAAAGGCCAAAGGGAAAGGAAATACCAATCCTTTGGTGAAATTACAAAGCTGATAAGAGACATTATTAAATAGCAGGAGCCTAATTCTTATCTTTTCCATGGTACTTTTTACCTATGAAAAGGTGCTTTTTACTTGTATAAAACAGATAAATCACATTACCTGACTGGCCAGTCTTTGAAACCCCCCAAAGAAAAAGAAGAGTGTGCGGGATTAGAGAACAATCTGAGGGTGATAGTTTCAGGTTGTGTAGGAACCATATTTAAACGGTTTATATTTAAAAGCACCTTCAGTTTTGCATTCTCTCCTGTGGGACAGCCCTGTGGCACTCAGTGGCCTTCATGGAAGTGCTGTCCCTGTGAAACTGTCAAGGTCAGCTGCTGTGTCATTTCTTTGTTCTGTTTGCCATTAAAACACACAGACACACACACACAAACATTGGCTGAGTTTGTAGCACTTCCAAGCTTTACACTTGAGTTCACATGCAGTTGTCATCTCTTACACGTGCACCCCGTGCCTGGGAGTCACTCGGGTTCTTTGGAGGTTTTGTCCATCTGCAGCTTTTCACCACGTGGAAGCTGAGTCTTCACTTCCCACCCTTTTTCATTTGCATGGCATCCATCCTTTTATCCAGCCACTGTTCCCTGCCAGGAGTTCTGTCACCTGCTGTTGCTAAGTAAAGAGTTTGTGTTCATGGAACTAATAATTGTGTTCACGTTCCTTAATAATTCTGACCTCAGGTTGGATACATCCAAAGTGCACAATATAAATCGACACAAATAAAGAAGATGCGTTGCACAACATAAGCTTTATTATCATACGCTTTTTTGGGGGCACAAACCAGCTCATTTTACTGTGAAAAATCCCACTGGGGAGTCAGCACAGGGAATATTACATGAAGAAGACAGGCAGATTCCAGCACATTATATTTGCCAATAAGCAGGACTTTGCACTTGTAATTTTGTTAATTGTCAGAAGTAATTTAAATTCATCAATTATCAATGAGTAATTCTATCAGAAGTGTCTCTAGGAAAAGTTAAAATCCCAGTTGGATTGACACAACACTTTCTCCTTCAGAGATACATAAATTTAGTTCAGAGTAATTTGTCTCACATAGTATTTTGGAATGTTCTTGAAAAATTAGATTTGAGGTTAAAGTGAAACTATTTCTGTCTTCAAGTATGTGATGGGAGAGGATGTGTCCTTTTGAGGAGACAGATCCAGGCTCTACTCAGAAGTTCTCAGAGAAAGGGAAGAGGCAACGAGCTGCACCAGGGAAGATGGTGATGAGGTTTTGGGCAGATTTTATCATGGGGGGCTGGTCAATGCTGGAACAGGCTGAAATCTCCAGCCTCAACAGTTGTTTGCCCAGGATTCCTGACTCTCTTCTGTAGGTCACGGTAGGACAGGGTTTAGCTGTGGACCCTCACCATCCTGCCCTTGCTCTGCAAAGCTTTCAGATTGAATTGGGATGTGCTGTATAAAAATAAACTATTACTGGTTTGTGGTGGTCCTCAGCTGTGATAGAAGAGCAAGTGATCACATCACTTGGCAGCTCTGATGACAAACACGTATTTGTCAGAAATAGTTATTTACTTTATATGCACTTGTTAGTTTTCTCTTATTGCTTTTTTTATTGTAAGGGAACTTGAGGACAGAGCCAGATTTCTCCCCTGCAGTGCTAACTACAGAAAGAGGTGACCTTATGGAATGTCACCTATTGCCTCCTAGACTGATGAATATTTCTGAGACAAAACATTGTCTGAGATAAAACATATTCCTCTGTCCCAGCTATAAGGATGGGGAGTAAAACTATACCATCCTATTACTTGGGATTTGCCAGCAACTAGATGACTTCTCACAGGTAGATGACATCTCCTTTTCTATCTTTTCCATATTTTGCTTGTTCTTCCAGGTCTTTGTGCCAGCACTGTCTTTTCCATACAGGCCAATGTTTTGCATGTGATATTGCTGAGGAGCAGTGCAGGAAACAAATGATCAGCCTTTAAATACTTGTTTTCTTGGTCCTTCTAATTCGTTAAATTTAAGAGTCTGTGACTGTAATGTGGAGGAGGGAGTCACGTCCTGCAGCACTGCGGGACACGAAGGCTGGATAGACTGGGACGTGGAGAAACTAAAGGACTTGCCCCTGGGAGGAAGGCAATACAAGCAGCACAGAGCTGAGGAATTTCCCCTGCTTTTCCCCGTGCACTAGTCAAGAAACAATGGTGCAGACCGGGAAAGACAGTTATTTTCCCTCTGCTCTCGGTGCACTCGGAGCTGAAGTGCGGAGCTGCAGTGGCCATCAAAGCAGGGGCAGCCGGAGCGCGGCTCTAACAAGTGCGGGCAGGGTGGGCAGTGTTGTGGGCTCGGGCTGCTAATGGCCCGCAGCGCTGACCCCACAGCCCCTCCTGACCTGCCAGGCCTCCCTGTTCTGAGAGGAGAAAGGGGAATTGCGCTCTAGTTAGCGCCTGCCTCCGCAGCCTTTGTTTTAAAGGATGCTGCAAAAGCGCCGAGCTGAGGGAGGGCTAATGTGAGGAGCAGGAAGGGTGTCCTGTGAGCCAAAGTGGCCAGAGCTGAGAACTTCCCAGGGCAGCGGAGTGGGAGAGCTGTGGTTCTGCCCCGCTGAGTCCCACAGACATTTAAACACTCAATTTAAATTATATGTATAAAAAAGACCGGGGAAAACAAAGTCAGCAGATTTTCAGCTATGATAAATTCTATTTACATGTAACAAATGTCATTCTTTCTCTTGAACCTTGCTCTGTTTCTGCTGCTTTTGTCCAAAGGATGCGTGTTTTTAAAGTCCAGCTGAATAACTTTGTGGAAGCGTAATGCCTAAATAGGTCTGGGTTTGGTCTTGGTAGTTTTTTAGTTATGCGTCTAAAATAATAACACCAATACAAACACAGATGCCTTTGATGGTGTTACCAGTGTAGGATAAGTACTAGTTATTCGTGGTGTTCTGGAGATGTGGCTGAAATTCAAAAAGTCACTTTCAGAAATTAGGTCTTCAGATAAAATGATTTCCCCCAAGTTTTTGTATCCTGTCTTTTCAATGCTTGATGTTTGCACACACACAGAAAAATGCTTCAGCTGTCGTTCCATAGATCCAGTGTTAGATGAAAAATAAAATAAGAATTCTTACTCTCAGTGTCCATGTGAGCAACTGGTCCCTGATGCTGTTAAGGGCAGATGAGTCAGGAACCTGATAGAGTTTTGATACATGAGGAAATTCTGAACAAAAGATGAGAAAATGAGTAACTTGGTATTAGACCTATTAATATTCCCAAGCCTGTGTTTTCACAAGGGGTCTTCACACAATCCCAGTGTACTGTTAATGAGCTCTGGTAGATTTTCTGTGCACCCAAACCAGTTTTGTACAGCTGTAGCCATATATCAAAAACACACTCGTGACTAGTGACTGGTTGGAGCTGAAAATTTGGCATATCCACATCCTCAGCTATCACATAATTTCACAAATGCATTTATATGCAGTCAGTGGTATTAACACTGTAGCTTTTGTGATAGTTCCTGTAATATTTCTGAATGCTATTATAATAACTTCTCTATCACTTGCACCTTTTAATGATTCATAAATTCCTTGATTTCTGTGAACAGCAAACTATAATAGCACTATAATCAGGACAGCATGCTAAGGTATAGCAGAAACCTCTGCTGCCTGACTACCTCCAGCTTTCCTTCATTGCCTGACTAAATTGTTCAAAATGAGGTTTCCACTACAATTTGAAACAAGGAACTCCTGAGTTCAACATGAACACCACTGAAGGAGACCATGCTGAAAATTAAAAAGCAAAATAGACAATAACATGTACCAGGTTTCAAATAGAGTAAATGCAAGAGCATTCACTGTACAACAGGCATATTATTAGCTGTACCATAATTTCTCTTTTTTCCTTTTTCCCTCATTTAGTCCTTTTAACTAACAATTTCCCCTGTCCCCCACCTGCTCCTCACATAAACTGCACCCACAGGTTCTGCCACAATGATATTTCCCAGTATCTTTGGGATTCTTTAATAGCTTCATTTGAAAAGACAAAGGCATTCCCATGAATGAGGCTGTGAGATCAACACTGGGTTTTGGACACTCCTGTTTGTTTTCCCCCTACCAGGACTAAATCAGTCCCTAAGAACTGCAGTAAATGAAACACCATCAGCATGAGAAAAATCACAGATGTGATAATACAAGGTTTCTGTGTTGGTTTTTTTTTTACTGTGGTTTGGTTTTTTCCCCCTAAGCTTTTTGGTCACTCGCTCACTCTGAGGCTTAGGCACTGGATGCAGAAACTATTCCAGGAACCAGTGATGTAGTTTCATTTCATTCCATCTCAGTACTGACTAAAAGCTTTGGCTGTCAGCTGGCAGTACCATGTCTTGTGTGATCAGTCTGTCTGAAAGGTGTTCATCATAAAACTCACTGGTTTTCTTATTAATTTTGGTATTTCACCTCATCTGGCTGCACAGACATGGAGAAAAGTCTCCTCCCTTCTAAAGGACAGGTATGAGGGACCTTAATTTCATCCAGAAGCTGATGCTGCACTGGTTTATGACGAGCTTTCACAAGCTCTTAAGTCATAAAAGTAAAAAATAAAAAATAAACCTTCATGGATCAGAGTTTGTTCTGTATGGAGGGAGTTTTCCTGTGCTCAGTGCCAGGCTAATTGTGCATTTGTTGAAGTCAAAGGGAATTCTCCTATTAACAGAATTAGGCCAGCTGAGTACTTTTGAACATCACACACTTCTTAGTTTTTAGGGTTTTTTTAGTGTGTTTTTTTAAATAATTTTGCATTTGTAATTTTTGCTTGTCTAAAGGAATTTATGGCAAACCTCTTGAAGCATTAACAACCAAACAGGTATGAACTCCATCCTCATTCTTCTACTTCAAAGCAATATTTCTAATAGCATTGAATGACATCCTGCCTCGGGGCCAAGGGCAGCTGTGGCTGATTAGGAAGGAATGTATAAAGCAGACAGTAGAAACACCAAAATGGAGATAAAGGAGCAAACACATCATCTCATTGATATAGGAGAATTTATATATCAAGGCTTGGAGTTAGGTCATGGAATTTTTACTTGAAGAGATTGTTTTCTAGATGGTCAGTAACTATATCTAGATTAGTCATGTAAGTGTTTTTTTACTGCCCTCACTTTCATTCTGAAGATGTTACGTGCCAACCTGCCCTGGAAAAGGGACTCACTCCTATGGCTGGTGAAATTAAGAAATCATTCTCCCTTCTCTTTTGCTTGGGATATGTTTCCATTTTAACTGTCACTTTCCCATTTCTGTGGCAATTACTTCACCATTCCACTGCTGTAACTAATATGTTGATAATCATTTCATTTAACTTCCTTTCAAAACCAGCTACTATGCTGGAAAATTGGAAGTCAAAGAGTGTGCCTGATTTTGAGGATTCTGTTGCAAGTAGTTTGTGATTTCTATAAATCAACATATACTATTTAAAATTAAAGTCTAATAAAAATCTGATCTCTAATCTGGATGTTCAGGTCTATCCAAGAGTTGTGGCTAAAGTGAGAAATTGAGGCTGTTGGTTGTGCTGGGCTAGGCCTGGTGTTATTCAGTGTTGTTGTGTTCTAAAATCAGGTGAACTTGGAGCAGAATCTGCTGCTCTCTGGGATGGTCAAGAGTTTAAAAGTCTGAAGAGGGATTTTACAAACATCTGCCAGAGCTGAGTAAATTAACAGGCAAATGAGACATACAGTTCTTGGAAATGCTTAGTAGAAAGCTTCTTTAATTTTTAAAGTGTTTAAATCTATTTCCACATTCTGTGTGAGCTTTAACTTCGTGTGTAGATCTCTGTGCCATTGTGGACAGCCAATGAAAAATTTGAAATTAGTGGAGTACATCAGTGTGAGAAAATTGAACTTAATACCTTTCTTTGCTTGTAATTTGCTGTTAGTTTTATTGCCATAAATTTGTCTACACTCAGTTAATTTGTCTGCACTTCCACTCTGCCGTGTTTTCAGTCTCTAAGCTTACTTCAGGCCTTCTGAATTTTACCCCAGTCCTTTTCATTGACAAGCCAACAAGTTTTTCTCTTTGTAACATATCCTGTGGTCTTACTGATAGTTCCCTCACTTCCTGACCTTTAGATTAATCTTCTATGTATTAGTGTATCAGAAGCTTTTCTAGAGGGTGTGGAATATATGCTGGTACCTTCCATTGGGATCAATAACTTGTAATTCTTCTTTTAAAAGTGCTGAGGGCAAATTTAGGCCTGATATCCCTTTGGTGAGCTGTGCCAGCCATTTCTTTTGCAGCTGCACAAACCCTTAATCGTATTGTTTCCTGAAATAATAATGTTTCGTGAGTGTGACATGGATGTGAAGTCAGGGGGTTGTATTTCTCTAGATAGTGGTTATCACCAACCTCTCTTCAGTCCAGCTCATATTCTGAACAGGTTTTAAATATATCTGCTAATGATTCCTCTATCTCTTCTGACATATCTTTCTGAGCTCTGAATTAATTCTGTCTATTCCTGGACATATGTCAACCTTCAGACTTTCTAATTTCTTGATGAGCTGTTCTGGTGTGTTACTGATTTTCTTTGGTGTTTATTCTTCCTCCCCCAGGAAATTTATGTCTCATCCTGTCATCAGCCCCAACCTTGTTTTATGTACAATAAAATGGAGAGTTCATTTCTAAGCAGTCTCTCCTTCCTGTTAGTAAACTGCCATTTGCCATTTCATAGGTGTGCTTGTGTTTCTCTCAGTGACCTTATGCTCTTGACGTGCTGGAGAAGAAAAAAAATCTTTATTTACAATTTCCTCACCTTACGTGAACTTTCCCTTTCATTTTCCCCCTTTGCTTTCCTTATCAGCGTGTGAGCCTTTTAACTTCATGCTATAATCTTTCTAGTTGTCTTCCCTGACTGTATTTTTTGTACCTTAAATATGCCCTTTCCATAAATTAATTTTCTTGCATTTTCCTCCTCATTCTCAGTATGTATTTTAACACACAATGTTCTGATGCCAGACAGCACATCCAACCTTCGGGCATGTAATAATTGACTTTCTGTACCTTCCATTTCCTTCTCTGTCCTTTTTCCTCCAGTGCTGTTTTCCATTTGCTCTCACCCACTGTTTCAGTAATTCTTTTTGCTGAATTCAGAGGTTTGATTTTTGTGTGACTGTATTTTTTTGCCACATTGTCATCTTAATTAAAACTGTAGCTAGACTGTAACCACTGCCGAATTGATTCCAGCTCTGTCCTCTCCTGTTCGAATCCTGGGCGAAGCGTCATTGCTGCTCTCGTGCTTTTGTGTTGTTTAAAGAGACAATCCCGTCTGTAAAACGCATTGAAAATCGTGCTTGATAAAAAAAAAATAAAGGCACGGCAAGGCTGTTTGATGGGCAGAGTTTTAACCCGTGTTAGTGCTTGTGCAGGGAGAGGGCACAACTCGGGGGGTGTTCACCAGCCGGGGGTTTATTCCTGTTTATTCCCTGGGATGCAGGATGGGCCCCTCGGGCAGCTCTGGGATGGGCGCTCTGGTCCTCAGGGCACCTCTGGGATGGGCGCTCTGGTCCTCAGGGCAGCTCTGCCCTTCCCAGGAGGGGCACAGAGCCAGGTGGGTGACACCTCCGTCCCTCTGGCAGCCCCGGGAGCTGCCTGGGCTGTCAGAGCTGGGAAACGCGGCTCCGTGGAGGAGGAGTTCAGAGACATCTGAAGTTGTGCTTTAACAATAGGTCCCCAGCCTTGCTGACAGAAAAAGTAATTTATTTTGCAGTCTCTTCACATAGAATAACACAATCACATATAGTAGATGCTGTCCTTCTGCACTTTGCTATATAGTGTTAATGACTGGCACTTAAATACTTTACAAATTGAATTGCACTTGTATGAGAAGCTGAATTGATAAAATAAATTACTATATCTTATAGGTTAAGGTTTTGGTTCTGCAATTGTAGCTGCTACAAATTACCTAACCCCCCTTTTATATTGCATTTCACATTGCTATATTTTACAACTACTCTAATAAAAAATTCTATACAAAAATTGTTTGATATTAATAGTAATCATTAACAACCTGATAGATTCTTGTTAAGTATATTTGCAATACATTTAATCTTATTAAACTCAGCTCTGAGTTGTTTCTTCTGAATATTATAGGTCTTTATGAAGCTAGCACTATAAAGAAGAGATTTCAACCATTTTCGGCCAAGAATTAGGTTTAGCTTAATGGATCAATTCTTTTCTTATTAAACTGAGTCTGACCAATGCCAAGTAATACATTCAGCATTGATCTTTGTCTCACCCTGCTGTAGCTTGTGTTCTCTTTATGTACATGAAAAATAAGGTGCCAAGAATGAAAACAATGCCTGTATAATACAAATATAGAATTTTTCAGACTTCCATTCTGCTTATCCTTTCAGTTTGTTATTAATGTCTTGTTCAGTGGGGTTTTTTTAAATGTTATTTTTAACAGAACTTTTCTTTCCATAGAGAATATTTCTCCTCTTCTGTAATTAAAAAAGCAAGGTGGGTAATAGTTAAAAAGGCTCCACATAGCACTGACAGAGGTGAAAGCCCTGACAGGGATGTCTCATCCCACTTTAGGCCTACCTGTATCTGTTCAGTTTTCATATGTATGAGGTTTACACATTCAGTTTAATCTCTAAATGAAGGGAACCCTCTTAACAAGTAATTTGAAGTGGTGGCCCCTTGGTCTGGCTTTATAAAAATCACTTGATGTAATCTAAAGTCTGCAAATGGCATGAAGTGGAGCCGGGGTGGTTCCGATAGTGGTAGAAGTTGAGATGATCTCAGTGTCTCTGCCACAACTTATTGATGTGCACTTTAAAGTTCAGAGGGAAATATTTTGTGAAGCCTGAAATTTCAGATGGGAGTTCTGTGAGAATTTTGCCTTTTTTTTTATTGGTCCCAAAATTGCTCACTGGCTCTGCTGAGACCTCATTCAGGGTCAGTTTGTGCTCACAAACACACCTCAGGTTTTGTTTACACCGTGGACCTTTTCCAGGGTCCTAACTGTGCCCAGGGGCCAGATTTTAAATGAAAATACAGGCATGTTGTGTAAGGAATATCTTGTAAAAGTTAACTGTCTCGTTTTTCTGTAACCAGAATTGCTGCTGCAGCTTTGTGAATGCAAATAAGGGCGAAAGAAAATCCTAGAACTGTGCTCTCATAATGCCACATCAGAATTGCCAGGTTTCTTCTTGTATTTTTGTATCTTTTAGATGCTTTTCACATTTTGAAGATGTGATTTATTTTCAAAATCATCTAGATATTCAAAAGTGCTTACTGCACATGTGCTGTACAGAGGGCTGATTGTAGAAAGAAAGACATTATGGGGAGTTAAAAGGCGCTTTCTGCATTTGTATTTTCAATAATATTTGTTCTTTGAAGGAATTATTCTGAATGCTTTCGGTCCAGCTGATCAGTATCCAGTAAACACTATATTCCCAATTGCCTCTTTTATATCACAGGATTTGTCCTCAGATATGGAACCTAGAACCTTCTGTGATAAAATTACAGCCTTCCACCTTTGGAATTAAATGTGTGCTGCGTTGTGAGCTCCTGGAAAGCAAAGTAGTCGCGGCACTTCCCTAAATCCCGAATTCCATCCTGTAGAGGGCAATGGTACACATGAATGTAATGTAGTGTGTTACAGAGACATCGGCTGCTCAGCCCTGCACATCCTTCCAAACTCGACAGTATGATCAGCCCTAAATATGAACTTGAGCGCTTGCCCTTACACACTGTCCTGGGGGGTCACTGCAAAGTTATCATGTGGGTTTTTTCTCTTTTTTTCCCTCGCATATCTAAGTATTTCTAGAGTTAATAAATTACAAAAAAATGTTTAAACATTAAGGAGCTATGACTGAAATACTGAGAGCAGATTAAAGAGTACGAGTGCCCAAATCCCGGTGAAATTGAATGGGTTTGTTTAAAAATCCCAGTGTTTAATATTTGACAGAGTATCAGGCATGTCAGTAGAGGGGACTGACGTGGCAGTGGCCTGGGTGGGATGGTTGAAATTAATGACTGTTTTGTGGCTGAGAACAGCCACAGAGCCCTCTGAATATTTATTTATGGCAGGCAGACGTGCAGCAGGTTACTCTGAGAGTCAGGGATGAACTCAGTTTCATTCTTTCCCTTCATGTCCAAGCTGTGCAGTAGCTCTGTGTGAATAAACTTGTGTGTCTTATTCTCACGAGTGATTCTCAGCTGCACATCTCTGGGCTTAGGCCTGGACACGGTACAGAGGCAGCATTATTATCTAAGGCAGCTGATCTCGAGATCAATACTGGTAAAGTATCCATAAAGGGTTTGTTGATTTGCTTGAGGAAGCTTGCAGGGATGGATAGCAAAGGGGTCAGCTGCTTTCTCTCTGAGTAGTAACTATTTCCTTCCCTTCCTGGGAGGGTAAAGTGAGGCAGTTCACATTTTGACTAACATACAGGTGCCACTCCCATTTGTATGTTCCTGTTCAGCTGGAGCTGCTCGAGCTCAGCAGACACGGGGATGTGGTGAGAGCTGAGGTTTTATCCCAGCTCTAGCACAATCTGTTCCTCTAAGCCACTCTCTTGCAGAGATCAAAACGACAGCTTTGCCTTTCCGTGCAGGTAAACACCTGCTGGAATTCTGCAGTGGAGTTCACTGTTTCAGCAATTTCAATGTTTCAATTTCCCTATTTCAGCTGTTTGCCATGAGCTGCTGTTGGCAGAGCTGGGGAGCCAAAATATGGCTGTTCCAAGTTCTGGGGGACATTTGTTTTCCTCAGACTTTTCAGGTGTCTGCAAGAGCACCTTCATTTCAGACAGGCTGCACACCCTGGGGTTTCCCGCTGACTCTGCATTTTTCAATCGTTTCAGCTCCTCTTTTCTGCAACTTTCTTCATTCTAGTTCCAAATGAGTCCCTGCCCAGTGCTATTCCCAACAAAATTTATTTTGCCCTGCTATGTCTCTCTGACCCAGACCTTGTCACCAGGGTCCCTGGTAGTGTTCCAAAGGCTCACTGTGTCACCCTTCACTGGGTTGTCTTGCAGGACATTTGTAGAATATTTTGAAAAGTTAAATATAGAGAAAGAGGAGAAAGAGGAGAATTTCATTAGATTCGCTGAAATGAAGTTTTAGAACTTTATCCTGGGACTCTTGAGATTAATTAAAGCCGTGGGGCAAAGGGACAAGGATAAGTAAGTCAGGAGACCTCAGCCCTGGGTGCAGAAGGTCCTTACCTGGCACCTCTCTGGGACTGTCTGTGCTGCCTCCAGGGCAGAATTTCAAAGGTCTCCTGTAAGCCAAGAGCAAACAGCAGCAACTGTATTCTGCCATCCCCTCTGCTTGCTCTGGAGCACGCGCATATGAGGCTCAGAAGCAGGAACAGATGAGGAACTATTGTTTTGAATGATTAAATCTTGAAGGTGTCTCTGCTGCTGTTCTCTTTAACCTCCTTTGTTTACCTTAGAATATTTTCTTAAAGTTTTCCCTACATGTCTGTCTGTAGAACAGCATTATTTTGTTCTGAACTATGGAAACTTGTAAGAATTGCATGCAAAAATCTGGGACCGGGTGGGATTTGAATGGCTTTGCTTCTAAAACAGAGTTGGTGTTTGCCTTCAAACAAATGTCTGCAGTGATATCACGGTAGAAAATCTCCCAAGCTGTTGAAAGGAGATCCATTTCAAGTGTGCAGCTCCGGTGCCTGCAGAACAGGTAAAGCCCAACAGTGTTTTCCTGTGCATTGTTAAAGCTCCTCTGTTTTCTACTGCACAACTTCAATGTTTTCCATTTCGCCTTATGTAAGACACACACTTTTAAATACCATCTAGTCTGTCAAGCTCTTAGTACATATGGCTTCAAGCTGAAGATCCTATTTAGATACAGATTTTTTTATGCAAATGAATGAACTGCTAGAAATCAATAATGTATTTGTGTGTAAACACAACGCACACACTGCCTAGACTTTTAACCTGATAAATGGCAGACCCATAATAACCTTCTTTTTGACTAAATGCTTCATTTCTTACCCAAGCATTTCACTCGCTGTGATAACAACATATTTCTGGGTTTTTTCCTGTTTGTACACAAGCCTACCAGGACAACATACAGTATTCAGTCAGCAAATGTCTAACCCTCATGCCAGTACTTGTTGGGAAATCTTAGTCATCACAAGGAAAGGAGCCCTTTTTTTTAATTAGTGTGCTGTTAATCCCACCAGAAATGTGTGTGTCCCAGTCACTCTGCAGTGCAAGGGAGTTCCATCTGAATTCAGACCAGCCAAAATTTAAAATCCCAACAGATTTTTAAGGTCAGGTTTTTAAATGTAGATGTTTCAATGAAATTGCCACGTTACACATTTTACAGGCAAATTTGAAATAACTTTTTTTCTCAAATCTTTGTTCTCAGTTTTGAGAATTCTCATCCCCGGATTAATATTTTCCTCTTGCTGTTTTCTGGTTTTGGTTCTCCTAGTGGCTCTGTCACTGTGTAACTGCATAAAAATACCAGTTTTACCAAAATAAGCACAGACCGAGGGAACAAAAATATGGCTCTTCACACAGTTACACTTCCAGGCAGCAAACCTTTGGACTGGGTCAGGATTATTTCTGTGTATCCAGCCAGTAGCTTGCTCCATAGCCACACTGTGCTGGGGAGCAAGGGTATATGTTTGGGGGAACATCCAGCTCCTGTGAGGAGATGGCCCCCTGCTCTCCAGCCTGGAAGAGAATCCAGAGGATTGCAAGGACAGGGGCTCTTCCTGCCCCAGCCCTCAATTCCTGAGAGGGTCCTAAGTTCCAGACTGTTCCTTTCAAAGTTCTGTGAGCTTCCAAAAGGAGCTGAAAATAAAGTTGTGCTCCAGGTGATCATACCCAGCGTCATCTGATCTTGTAAGATTTAGATAAATACACGCTTGCTAAACATTGAGACAATTAGCCATAGATTTTAATCAAAATTAGTCAATAATTGAGACACCGAGAGTAAAGAACTCTTCAGCCTATTGTGTAGTTGTTCTCTTTGGCTGTGTTTTACAGTTTGCCAAGTGGCCTGGAGGCCATACCTTGACCTGTCCAAAATATGATTAATTTTTAAAATATCATAAGTCTGTTGGAGACCGTCCTGAGCTCTGATTGGTAGAAAAACAGGGAGACAGCTTCTCTTCCAACTCTGCTACTTAAATACTTAAGGGCAAATAGCAATTGGACAACTGACACTTTGAATTGATAATGTAACTGATGGTGATCAATTCTGAGGTGCTCATGGGAGAGCCCTTCATTATCTCCATAAATACAAAAGCCCAAAAAGGGCTGCCAGGTGTGTTGGTGGTGATAAATAATAATGGCAAACATACACGGGGAATCAGGCCTGGGACTACTGTGTTCAGTTTGTGTAGGCTAACAAATGGCCCTTAGACACGAAGGACCTATGTGTGAACCCACAAAACCACTTCCAAATGCCAAGGATAATAAATAAGACAGTGAGAGGCTTCTACAAGTCAATGGGCTTGGGCCTCATCACATCAGGGAGGAAGAAAACGTGTAGCCTTCACATTTAGACTGGACATCTGGTCTCTCAGGTCCCTGGACTTGGTGAATCCAGAGTGTCTGCTGTAAAGCCAGTCAGATGGTGATGCAGGGGATGAAACACTGGAAGGTGCCTCCATGAGGAGGGAGCACTGGGGCTCTTAGGGCCAGCTTATCTGGGTAGGCTCAGAGCTGAGCAGCTGAACGTGCAGGTGGGTTCGAGCTGGGAGTGGCAGTGTCTTGTGCTGCTCTTTTCAGAGGCAGAAGGGACAAACATGTTCACACATGATTTCTGCTTAGTTTGCTTGGTCAAAGAAGTTTTGTTCCTGAAGAATGGGGAATGCTTGTTTGCTAGAGCTTCCTTTTTTTTTATTTGGGATTTCTCTTAGCCCAGCTTCCGAAGTCTCAGGAGCAGGAACGCACTGAGGGTGGGTGGCTGAGCCCTGATGGGGGCCCTTTCCTAGGCTGTGCTGGGTCTCTGTTCTGGGCTTTTTGGGTGGCACTGAAGTCCTTCACGCTGCAATTCATACCAGTTCCCCTAATTCATGCACGTTTCCCTGTGCACACAGGCCTTCTCGTGGGGCTAAACCAAAATAAAGCTACTCTAAGCAATATGCATGAAGTTGGTTTCCATAGTACCTTTATGTGAACAGCCTTTGTGTTTGGAGGAGCTTTTGGAAGCTCAGAAAATTGAACTGCTGGAAAACCAAGTCCTGAACTGGCCCCTGCATTGCCTTTCCGTGCACAAGGGGTGTTGGACTTCCAGATGGATCATTTGGAATATTTTTCTAGGTCTCTTTTCAGCTTTTTTATATTACCAGTTCTTACAGAGGAGATTTTTAATAAGCAACATAATAAAATGTGCTGCAATTTACCCTTTCTATCTACCCTTTTTAAAAACAAAAAGATGAATTTACAATTTGTTAATCCAAAAAAACTGCTTATAACATGAACATTTAAATAACTATATAATTGCAAATACATATTAAAATAAGTTCAACAATTTAAAAACAATTACAAATCACTTACAATAGCCATCTAATGTATACTTAAACGCAAATACAGATTGTATATTTTTCAAATGGATGGAAAAACTATTCCAGCCACTTGGTGTCTGAGAAGCAAATAACTGATTGCTTTTCTGGTATTAAACTGGGGGACTGCAAACATTAAAAAAATCACTAGACCTTGAATTATATCAAAATATAATTGGAATAAAATAATTCAGAAGATAATTCAGTCTTGCTACTAATGTCATTTACACAGATAGCAATGCTAATATTTTTTCCTTTGTTGTAGACTTAATCAGTTTAACTCTGTGGGTGCCAACCTGACCCTCTGCACCATGGACAGTTTCTGTTTAGAGGTCAGCTTTGTGCATGGATTTTTTCCCCTGGAAAACATACCATATTCTTATGAGTCTCTTCTGTGACATCCAGAAGAGTAATGCCCACCCTGTAACACTCAGAAAGAGATTTCCCGAGATTCTTAGGAATTTAAAGGGCTAAATAAACACACAATCAGCCTTTCCAAAGCCCCTAAGAAACTGGAGTTGCTAAAATACATTTGAAAACCTGGTCTTTATTAATTGGAGTAATTCTGTATAATTCCTTTAAGGTCACAGAGGTGTTTTGTTGAGAAAGTCTGAAGGAAATAATGATGACAGTTCCCCTGCCAATAATGCATTGCTCTGAGAATATACTCTACCTTTTGAGCACTGTTTGTATCTATATTCTGCTTTCTATATCTGTAACAGCTTTGCCATGACCAAACCTGTTTAAAATCTGGCTTGATAACAGAAGAAAGAACGGTCTGAGCTGGAGTGTGCGAAGCTGCCCTTTGAAACTCATCCCTTCAAGGGGCTCCAAGTTCAGCACACAAAACTCAGCTTCCCAAGGTCCAGGAAAACTGTGGTGACGTTTAAAGAACTTTCAGTCAGCAGATTTCCTCACCCAAAGCACAAAGAGATGCGTGGAGGTTGTTGTAAGGCTAAATATTTACTCACTCTGGTCCTCATCGAGGTGACCCCGAGATCAATGACAGCACACTGATGTCGTGGGAGGCCAGGGTTAAACCCAGCACGTGTCTCCAGATCCATCCCCTGTTGTTCCTCCTGGGTAAAAGAACATCCTTGGTTAGGGAAGCAAGTAGGGAACACGGCAAGGTTTCTTTTGTTGGTTGTGCACCTCATTTGAGAGGCACAGTGAAACTCAGAGCATTAAGAACCAGAAGGAACGCTCTGCTTTTGCCTTTTTTCTCACTTCTTGGAAGATTCCAAGGAGAGTTCCGAGGTGGAAAGCCTTGCAAAGTACAGTGGAGCTTAAGGGAGGGAACTTCCAGCTTTCCAGCCATACCACCAGTAGTCAAACCAGGGCAGGTCATGGCCATAAGGTGTGCAATATTCCCCTATTAATTGCACTTTCAGCACAAACTGTTGCTTTCTCGAGTCTGTCCCATGTCAGCAAAAGTTGTGTGAGAAGGAGCAAACATTCAGTAGAAAACTCATTTCTCTGTGTGGGGACACGTGTTGGTGACAGCCTGATAGGCACGTGTTGTCTGCTGCAGTGTTTAGGAGCTGCCCTTTAGTTTGGAGGGGAGATGCCTCTCTTTTGCCCCTTTTCACTCTAAGCATGTGTCAAAATATTCAGGTTACACTAACTCAGCTCAGTCCTTAAGAGATGATGGAGGAAAGAGGCTAAAAGGAAAGTCAGCTCCAAAATCCAGGGCCCTGCACTACCTGAAACCTTGGCCTCAGTGTTAAACATTTAAAATTAGGATTAAAAAGCTCCCAAGCTTAAACAGAACATGCCTTGTTTAAAATTAGGGTGAAAAAGCAGCGACAGCCCAGCTGACTCCTGGAAGTAATATTTCTTGCCTTGTTTAGACATCATGTTCTACCCTTGGTACAGAGCGTGCTTAAGTTGGCTAATTAATTTCAAAAGCAGTGTAGAATTGACTAGTAGGTAATTTAATCTAAAAATAATTAAAACTATTGAAATTATTACATTGTTGTTTAATTAATATTAGTTAATATTGTAATTTTCAGTCTAAATTATGCTGATTAAAGATTTTGCTCATAAATACCAATAAAATTAATTACAAATTAATTAAATTTGCTAAAAGATTCTCATAATAGACTTCCAGCTATTCTTGATTTTTGCAATAAATAAACAGAAGCATTATTAAGTGGTATATCTTCCTGGGGGAGATATTTAAACATGATATGCAGATATTGCAAATGGAAGGATTTCCCATGAAAATAGACACGCTTAATAGCAAAGGCTGTTTTTTCCCTTCCAGTGAAAGGAAAAAAAAATAAAAGAGCTCCAAAGCAACATTTTTATTTTAGTGTTTGGCAAGACAAAGTGCCTTTCACTCTGTTCCATGTGAGATCTGCTGACATGTGGCAGTGGTGCCTTCTTCCAGCTCGGCTGCCTTGCCTGTTTGTAGTAGAAGAAGACACTTGCCTGCAGCTTAGCAAAGGAAGGGCCACGCTGTTACCTAGATTTTGGGAGGTTTGCAGTGGTCAGAACAATTTTTAGGAAGGACATAAATAGTGTTGTTCCAATGCTATGGGTAGAGACAAAGAAAAAGGCCCAAAGGAAAGACCCAGAAGCCACAGCAAGTTGTTTAATACAGCAGTGGGGAAGGACGAATGTCAGGTTGCATTGGTAACTTCACTCAGGTGTTTCTCTGCCATCCTGAGTTTCCAGTCCTGATTTATGTGTGCATTAACTCCTGGCAAAGCAAGGGGAAACCCCGAGCTCCCCACCCAGTGGAAATCCTGATTTTGACCACGGCTTCCATTTGAGATCACATAAAAGCTGCCAACTATCACAGTGTTTGGTGCAGTGAACACCTCCAAATAAACTCAAATCACATCCAAACCTTTTCTTTGCCACAAGAACCCAGCAGGTTTTTTAGCAAATAGAAATGTTTGGTTTTCTCCAGCCACTTCCACATTGAGTTTCCTCCCTTTGGTCGTGCTACACCCCAAACCAGGTGACAACAGGGGTGATCAGACCTGCCATTTAGCCATGATTTGCGCGAGGTTTTTAGTGATGAGGTGGTCACAGTACAGACTAGCTTATGTTTCATTAGAAGATGTTCCTTAACCTGGCTCGATCTTGCTATTTCAGTGTTCTCTGGAACACACTCAACTAATGAAACTCAAATGAAAGTGTTGTTCATTTAATTTTGGTTATATTCTCTGTTTTGTCTGAAATACATTTTTAATTGCTCTATTTCTGGGGAGCTAATGAGGGGAAAAACTTGTTTCTGAGAAATTGGGTGGCAGCTGTAGTGGCAGATAAGGCTGACTTTCAGTTCCTAGAGAGAAGCAATCAATGCTGAATGTATCAGGTGAGTTCATTTCTCTTGCTCTGCTTTAATAGCTTATAAAGAAGATTGATTAAGTTCTTGTCTGATAGATCAATAAAGGAATGAAACCGAGCTTTCCCTCCTTCAAGCATGATTTTATCATGTGCTGGGGAATGTGGAAACTTAAGAAAAGTGATGCTTATTTGGAAAAAGAAATATCCCCAGACCTGGGTTTCTAATGAGCCCATTGCTATGATATTGCTTCCACATTAACCAGGGGATTCACGTGGCGTGCCCATGGAACTTGGTTCTTTTTTCTGCACCCCTCCATTATGTTCTTCCTATCCTGCTGCTTTGGTGCAGGGTGTAGGATTTTATTGATGGAGAAAACAGTAATTTTGGTGTCTGTATCCATGATGGTGCAAGCTCAAAAGGATCTGGCCCCCTCTGTGTCATCCAGGCGTGGCAGTGGGTGCTTCTCTGCTCTTTGGAAACTTCAGCAGTCATCTCAGCCTTCAAAACAGCAATTTTGAGGGAGTGTCAGTGTGGCTTTCTGATGCTTCAACCTCTTTAGACTGCGAATGGCAAAAGAATATCCCAATATCCTAATTTCTAGCCAAACCAACGTGTTCATGTGGATGTTTGAACCAGTTTGATTTGACTTCTTTTAATGTAGCATTTCACTCCTTCTAGCCGTGCTTTTCAGTTCCAAAAGGAACAACATTTGTGGAGTATAAAATAATGTGAGGATGAAGGGAAACAGGAACTATAAACTTGTAGCCCTTGTGCCAGTAGAAATATCATTGCAGAAGTGGCATAACACCAGTATTTTATTTGCACATGTACACATTGCAATATCTTTTATAGTGGCCTGTGGTTTTTATTTACCTTTGTTGTTGACTTTTCTGCTCAGGTGTGTGACACAAACAGGGCCTGCAGGTCTGGGGATGCCTCTGCAGAGGAGACGTTCCTCTTTAGCATCACGTAGACGTGAGGGACGAGTGCAGCACTTATCTCATCTGAGTAACATGAAAACCCAGACATTGCTGGTATTTGAGGCAAGAGCCAACACATGTACTGTGGAGACATCCGGGATGCTAATTAGCTGCACACTGAGCTAACTAAGCCAGGAGCTGCACACTTCTCCTTTCTTTACACATACACACACAGGGGTGTTTTCAAGCACGGTTATTTTCAGATCCCCATACGTGGTAGAAAATCCGGAGATGAAACCTGGCCAAAGCCTTGTGGCTGCTTGTGAGTTCCTGATGCTTTGTTACTGTTCCTAGAGTACACATTTGACTTTAATCTTATTGATTTGCTATTGATTTTTGTTAATAGTGAACTTTCTTTATGCAGTGTGACAGGCTGCTTGTATCAGCAATTTCAATTAGATCTCTAAATAACTGATTGTATAGACTGTCAGCTTCTGTCTTTTCAAATCAGCTTTCACATCTGAAGGCCTGGGTGTTCCTCTGCACCAAGCCGTGTTGGCCTGGCTCTTCCCAGCCCCACAGTGACATGCAAACATGGAAAGTGCCTGTGACAAAGAAGGATTTTTTCCCCTTTGTGCCCAAGATTCTCTGGCTTTTCAATTTATTTTTTTATAGTATTTGAAATAGAGGATTCTCTTTCATGATTATCTGACTTTCTTTTTGTATGTGGCTTGATTGCTTATTTTAAAAACTAAAACTAGCGGTGTTCCTAGGAGAACAATCTCTTTTTTTAATCTTGCAAGAGAAGTGGTGTCTGATGGAGAAGTCGGTCTTTGCAGAAATTCTGCATTACTGGGATGAGATGCAACTCTCTTAAAGATCATTAAGAGAGCAAGAATGAGGGTGGTCATATTCCATCAGCAGGTCTTCAGTCATGGATTTGAATTTGTATGTGACTGGAGTCTTAATATAATAATAAAATCAATTGGTGACATCCATTCTTTGGTAATCACGAGACAAAACCACTGTGCACTGCACAGTTCCAAAATGGAACCCGGTGACGCATTGCACAGAACTTTCATTATCACAGTTTGCTGTTGTTAGAAGCGGTTGTGTTTTCTTTTTTTTGGAGAGAGGAAATTAGGCTTTATATTTCAACCAAGTATTTGAACACAGTAAGAATAACATCTGTTGCACAGAAATGCAATTTTCGGAGTTATTTGCATTTTCACCAATCAAGCTTGGTTTCAGAGGAGAAAAAAAAATCACACTTAATTGTATGACTGAGTGCATTGGAAGAGGGAAAACTCTCTGTAGGGTGGCACGTGGAATGAGCTTCCCAAGGCTTGCAGTTGTGCTGTGAACTGAGGGACAAAAATACCCTGGACCTGACTTGGTCTGCTCTGGATAGGAGTCCAAAATGGAAAAGGAGAGCTTGTCAGTTCCTGTGTCACATCTCTCAGCACAGACACTTCGAGTTCCTTGTCATGATAAGCGAGGAGAAACACTTTGGTCTGTGCCTGGAATTGGAGGAGACCTTGCTGGGAATGTGGGGTGGAGTCACTGCTGTTGGCTGGGGTTGTGTTTTCGGTGAGAAATAAAAGATCTGCCTTCCTCCCTCTTCTGTGGTGGGAGTTGTGCAGTTAATATTGGTTAAAAGGACATAAATGTCTTATGCTCATGAATTTCCAGTGTGGATGCTCAAGTCTGTGCTGCTCTCTGAAGGTGTGGGTGTGGAGTCAATGAATCCAGTTCATCTCAGGAAACCACATTTCTAATACTGTTTTTCTAGTTTGTTTTTGCTTGGTTGTTTTTTCCATACTGCCTTTACTCACAGAAATAATTTATCTGCATTTATTTATCTCCATCATTGCCTGCCTGAGCTTTTGGTTTTTCTGGGGAACCAGGGACTCCTTGGGCTCCTCACCAGGGAGGGTGCTCATTGTGTAGGAACTCTTGTCCTTTCTGCTGCCCACAAAGGAACTGTGAGGTGTCACATCCTCATGTTCCTCACGTTGCCACGGTGCCAGAGAGTCTCTAAAGGGGCAGAAGGTTCCAAGGGAGTGCTGGCATTTATTTTCCTTGTAACTACTGATACTCCAGACCATCTTTGAGGCACAGCAGTCCTTTTAGACCTGTAACTGAAGTACCAACTTGAAGTTCCCACTGTCAAGAGCAGCTGGTTTGTGTGGACACATTGGTCTGGTTTCTTTCTTTACCCGTTTTCCAGTCATACATCCCATCAAAACTGTGTGTCTGTCCTGGTGCAGAGCTAAGCTGGGGGTGTGAGGATGTATTTCATACGAATTAGAAGAGACAAGTCTATTTGATACTTTTTGCATTAGAAAACAAGACGCTTCTGCTAAAAATAATTAATAAACAGAACCTGGTCGTTGAAATCTAGTCTGAATGTTTTCAGTCAGAACAGTGGCTGAAGTGTGACTGCAGATACTCTATTCCAGTTGGCAGGTGAGAAACAATTATTTCCCAATCTAGTACCTTGAAGACAGTGAGAGATCGCTAAATTATGTGATTTAACTTCAGAATAACTCCAGATTCTGTGAAGAACATCAAAGCATTCTTAATTTATCCTTCCTTATTTTACTGTTAATTAGAAATTGGAAAATCAGGCTGAAGCTGATCCTCAAAAATCTCAAGGAGTTGTTTTATTTTCAACTGCTTGTTTTCTTGCAGAATTGCTTCCTTTCTAAGAATCTTAGTTCTGATTAGATTAATGGACTAAAAAAGGTATAGTTAGATATCTTGATTGAGAATAGGTTATTTGTGGCAAAATCTAAATGGGGCTGAGTGCCAGGAAAGCACTTGCAATTCCCTGGGGATGTTGCATACTGGGAATCATGGAATCCAGGAACGATTTTGGTTGGAAGGGACCTTGAAGGTCAGCTTTTCCCAGCTCCGTGCCATGGCAGGGACACCTTCCGCTAGCCCAGGTTACTCTCAGCCCTGTCCAGCCTGGACTTGGACACTTCCAGGGGTGGAGCCTTTTGGAGTTTGTTGTTGGCCTGGTAAATATTTGTGTGATCATCTTGCATTCCAGCCTGAGAGGAGCCTCTCACATGCTGAGAGCTCACTTGACTGGAGGCTGTGCTTTTCTTGCACAGCTAGTTGAAATTAGTAATCAGTTGGATCTTGTATTAGATGGAAAAGTTCACCGTGTTGCTGACACTGGGGAATGGATGGGTGTTTCAATTCTTGGCTATCCCAAAGCTGTCTGTACCTTGGCAAATCCTCAGGGACCTGTTCCCTGACACCCAAACCCCTGTGAGCTCCAGGCATGGCTGTGTCTGCAGAACTGGGCACTGCTTCAGGAAACCTTCTCTGGAAAGGGCCTGCAGCCTCCCCATATCACGGCAAGGTGACACTGGCCTGTCTAAACACACGGTTGTTACTCACTGTAGGTGCATTTTGGACTCCATTACTTGTGGGGAACCCGGATTGCTTTGGGGGATGTCACCCAGCAATGAGAGGCACACCTGGTGTTGGGCAAATAGCTCTACAATGATAACAGCAATGGGCAGGTAAAGCTCTACAAGTCAGAGACCCTCTGCAGGGCCAGATACTGCTTTGTCTTGCTAACTACTAAACCTGGACAGGGAGGGACAGGCTGGTTTGGAAAGACAGGCACTGCACACTGCCAGCCAATGGCTTGCATCGGCTCCTTTTGGGCAGCGCTGTGCTGAGGGGCCCTTTGAGAGCATCCCTGGGTTAGGCTGAGCTGTACAACATCGGGCTTTGGCCCCACTCTGGGGGTTCAGTGACAGGACACCTCTGCCAGCTCGGAAACGCTACCAGGGAGTTCAGCACGGCAGAGCATTAAGGGGTGTTTGTACTCAGCATGAGGCTTCCCGAAATGTATGCACATGCTTAACTCCCTGCACCGTGAGTAATCCCATTGACTTCCGCGGGGGCTCATTTTGCAGGATTCAGCTTATATGCGAGCCTTGGCACTCCTGGCGCATCAGACGCCTGCTTTTAACAGCTTCTCTGCAAGCTAATAGAGCTGGACTTTGAACCTTACACTTTTAATTCCCTGCTTTTAGCTTGGGCAACCCCACGGATGCTCAAAGTGATGGCCAGAGACTCGCTGGAGCAAAGACAAAAATGCTGAGAACAAGGCAAGAAACATGCCCTTTTTTCCTGGAAATAAAGTGGGCTTTCTTCTTTCCAGTAACTGCTACAAGGGAAAATTGGTCTCATATCTAAGTCTCGGGCCCAATTCTGCCACTTTTTACTAAACTCCTGTTGGCTTTAATCACAACAGGGTTGGGTTTATGCAGAATTTTCATGACTCCATACGGATGGATAAATCATTTCCTTATATTTAGAATGGAATCCTCGCTTTATAGTATGTATCCCTTCTCCTAACTTAAGTCTGATTCTGCACTTCTTCCCATAAGCAAAATGCCTTGGGAGACTCTTTTGAGCTTTGCTTGCAGGGCCTGAGCTGTGATACATGGGATGCTTCAGATAAAGTCATAAAAGTGGCTTGTTACCTGGTGCATAGTCCAGCAGTGTCTTTTCAAATACTGAAGCGAAATACTTGCTAGTCCAGAGCTGCTCTTACTGTGTGGGATATCTCACACCTCTTCCCGAGCCTGTGGCTGAGGCTACTTCATGCATTAAACACAACAAGGCAGTCAAAGGTGTGCATTACATTAAGATAACATTCTTTCAGGGTCACTGGAGGCATCTGGCTGTGCCTTGTATCTCTGCCTGCTTTCCAGACATTTATCTCACCACAACACGGGTGTGTTTGCTCTGTTACCTGATCATAATGTGGCATTTAAAAATGGGCCTTTCCTCTTAGCTGATGAGGGGCTGCCAAATACATGGCCCCTGCTCAGCTGGGGATCAGGAGGGTGCCTGGGCCGGGTTCTTGCTGTGGGCAATAGCTCCAAACTGTCCCCAGGGCTGCCAGATGTGCCTGTGACCTCTGGGCATCACACTTGTCCCACTGAGTTTGGCACCAGCAGCACCCAGGGTGCTGCAGAGATGCTCTGCTCACTCTCTCTTCCCCTGCCACTAGTGTGTTCTGCCCCTCATAGGAGCCTGGGTACTTGGCCTAAATCAGAATGTTAATTTTGGGACAGCCTTGTGTCCTGTGAAGGAGTTGTTTCTCTGCTGCGATCAGCCTCGGTTAATAAAAGGGGAATGAATCAAGATTGCATGTGCCTGGGAAAAAAATAAATGCTCTTTGAGGTCCTTCTAATCCAGTTTTAGGGTCACTGGGATGTGACTGTGGTGAGCACTACATTTCTGTCTGTTTCATCCACTGAAGATGTCTGAAATACAGAAAGGTATCAATATTTTGGGGTCAGAGGTGTAGCAAATAGGCCAGCTGGCTTGGAAAAAATGTGACTGGATTTGGAAAATGAGGAGGACAAGTAATCACAAGGAGAGCCTGCCTTGTTTTCTGAGTCAGTTCTCTTCCAGTTTGTCAAAGCCTGATTTCCTTTTCCTAATAAGATATCAGTGGTGGTGGCCTGTGGTCAGTCACAGGCTATTATACTGCAGGTAAACAGTTTGTAAAGAGTCTCAATTAGTGAGTAGACACAGAGAAGAAGGGGCAAGAAGTCTGAAGTGCCCCTTTTTCCTCCTCGAGGATTTTCCCCTGGGTGTGGGACACTGGCACAGGTGTCACTGACAGTGCCTGGCTGTGCCACTTCCCTGGCAGGTAATGGCCCCGAATATCTGGATGGAAGGGGAGGGAAAGCACAGATGGATGAGAATGTTTATCTGGCAAGAGAGAAGAAAGACTTGAGAGAGAGAACTGTGTGTCTGGGACACTGAGATGTGGCACTGTGTGCCCTGCTCATGCAGAGTGCTGGGGACTGAAACCTGAGAGAGACATATGGGGCGAGAGGGTGTAAGTCTGAGCCTTTCCTTTTGAAAAGACAAGATTCAAAGTAGCTTTGTAAATTCATGGTAATCTGTCACGAAAAGTGGTGATTTCACTTGAGAATTCTCTGTTTAGCAAAATGGGGTAGTTTTTTGGAAGGCTTTAAAATAGGCTACATTAGGGTTTAGAGCCTTTTAAGATCCTCTCATCCCTGGTTTTGAGATGCATACGGTTTTTATTCCTGAAGCTTGCACATTTTAGCAACACTAGCTTTTAATTCATTATACAGCAGTATGGAGCTGTTGAGAGAGACATAGCAGCTTGATTCATTTGAAATCCTAGGACAAATAGGCTTTAAAAAGCAAATGCATTCATTCTGACACTAATTATGTGTCTTTCCCACATGTTGTAGTATCTTGTGTCACAAATTGCTCTCATTTGCTACTCGGTGCAGAGTGTCTGAGAGACGATGGGTGTAAAACCACGTGCTTTAACCAGGTGTAGGTCAGGGCTGAAACCTGGGTAGGGTCTGGGGGCTGGACAAAAGGAGACTTTACACCAAAGGGGGGAAAAAATGTTCCAACAGGTATTAGTTTTTACTAGATTTCAGGTACCATTGCAACTTTGCAGGGTGTGAAATGTGCTGTAACATGCCCAGCAGACACAAACGAGCACCACTTTCTTAACCTGATCTTGTTTGAGGTTGTTGGGGCTGTAAACTCATACCAGTGTGCATCTCTTCATGGCAGGTGCTGATGACCTGGGGAGCATCTTTTAGGAATATGTTTGGGGGTTTTTCCCCCCCCAAAGAAAGTGTAGAAGCTACACCGAGTGAAAATCTGCTTTTCCATGTACGTGGATGCAAAGGGGTTTATGTATTGAAGTGAATTAGAGAAGTGTCATGTCACCGAGCCAGGGCTTGGTGGTGGGTAATGGACAAGGCTGGTGTTGCTGGTGTGTAACTAATCGTGTGACAGTGTCACAGGTTGGTTGGTGCCGACTGGTGTTTGTTCTCCTCGGACAACAGCCCCCTTTGCAGCCCAGGGCAACCTCCCAGAAATCAGGAGCTGACAAAAACCTACAGGAGCAAAAAGAAATCCCTGAGATCGATGATGGTTTAGGTTTAATTTTAAATAAACTGCATCCTGTGTGAGGCAGAGGCATCCTCATTATGTCCAAGAGTTTTGAGCAGCAAATGCCTCTCCACCTGTGCTGCAGGATTCCAGCCTGGCATGCTTTTCACGTAATGCAGTTTGACAGTTCATTTGAAATAAATGTGCCGATAACCCTTAAAAGTGGTAATAAAATACTCTTTGCTCTACTGTACAGATGATTAATACCACTGAAGTAATTAAATTCCATTAGGCTGGGGTTCACATACCCAAGGAATTGGTGCCAGGATTTAGCAGATCTCTAGCGAGGACAAAAGACTAATGCCTTTTAAAGCCGTGTTTCACAAGTAAAATCCCAGGAAAGTCTGTATTAACTTAGGACATCTGCTTGTTGTGATTGTTGGAGCGCTTGATGCATGGGATCATTAGCGGGGGAGTGTGAACTCGTGTTTTGCTGTTGACAAGGCTCTGTCCCCAGGAGCTGCGAGGGGAGGCAGAGGGGCAGCGGGGCTGGGGCTTTGCCTGGGCTTTGCCTCCCGGAGCCGCTGCCAACTGCACCCTCTCTGATGGCAGCACGCAGCGCTTTGCCCCCAGCCATCCTGCCCGAGATCAGAGCCACAGTAACTCCGTCCCCCGCTGCTTTGGAGGCGCGGATTGCTAAAGAGTGGCATTATTGTCGTGGCTGAGCAGTTTGCCCCCGTTCAGATGGCTGCAGTAATGACCCACGGGGGAGGCAGAGCTTAGGCGCTGCTGACAGTGTGACCAGGTGCTGCAACATAAGCATTTCATTAAATATTGAAGCGATGGCTTTCAGTTACAGTGGCAAAAAGGAAATTTGGGCTATGGCCAAATATGTGGCTATTTTTTTTTTTCTTTCAACCTCTTCTAATCACGTTATATTTTTTTTGCATGACCTTTCTCCTGCTAATTAGCTGCTGCCTTGAAAAGCATTGTGGGTAATATATCTAAGGTAATTCAAATTCCACTTTACACGCTGGTAATCATTCTTAATGTATGAATGATTTATTTACTGCTTATTGTTTGGTGAACTTAAAAGATGCAAGCCACCAAAAAAAATATTATTACCATACTTCAAATCTACTTCACCAAAAATGAAAATATCTTGGATTCGTTTGAAAATTACAGCCAAAAAAGATAAAAAGACTTGTGCTACAACCTGTGTCACCTCAATGCAAGCTGTTGTAGCGGTGTAGGGAGTGGGTGTTGCCGGCAGGTGCAGGAGAGGTGTGAGATACACCTGGTGGGTGAACACACCCTGCTGGTCCTCGTGCCTGTACATCTTGGTGGAGCATCACACACCACCTCTGAAAATCCGAGACAATATTGGACTCTGATTAAATACAGCCACCCTTCGAGTGTGGCAGCACTCTTGGAAAACATAAGTTATCAAAAATAAATCATTAACTATCAGGAAAGGTGGCAGTGCTCCTAGGGGCTCATGTGCATCTCTTGGTTAGTTTCTCCTTAAAAAATAAGGAAGGGGGAATACTTCAGGAAAATTAGCTCTGAGTGTTTTTTTTGTTTGTGCAATCATTTAAGTAACATTATAAGAAGATTATTAAAGCATTATAATGTTTTAATCTAATTTTATGGCATGATGCAAGGCACAAGTGAATAGTACAGCTGTCTGTGCTATATATATGCTATAGCATATTTGCTAAGCAAGCTGGCAGTTTGCCATTTGCTCATTATGCTGCCTTTGCCATTATTAATTATTGTTTATGAAATTATACATGAAAGTGCAGTGGTTTAATTCTTAAAATAGTTCTATTCTTTGCCATGTACGAATCCATTCAGTACAGATTGTTTCTATAAGTGTGATCCTGTATGCCAAAGCTTTTTTTCTCCAGTGCTTAAGAGTTGTTTATGAAGATGCAGGTGCACAAACAAAAATATTTTAGGGAAAAAAAAATCATGGTTCGCACAAACAAAAATATTTTAGGGAAAAAAAAATCATGGTTCTCTACTAAGGCCTGTGTTTTGCATATGCACTGATAGAGATGTAAGTAAACAGGTCCTGTTCAAAGTTACAACTGGTTGTAGGCTAATTCCAATACTTTACATGGTAAGGTTTGGTTTTTTGTCTGTAAAAGTGTTTAAATTATTTGTAAGAGTCATATCCCATTTTCTTTTTCCTTTACTTTAAAAGAACTTTTTTCTTCTATTCAGTCTTTTAAAGATTTTTGCTTTTTTAAGAAAGGGAAACTACTGCTTAAAAATAAGGCAGAGAAAGGAGAGATTGCAATGGGAATATGTGTAGCAAGAAGGGAAATGTCATCTCAAGATTATTTTAAACCATTAACTCCTCATTACACTTTTAAGCTGCTCTTGTGGTGCTGGAATCACGAGAAGGAAAGGCAGCAACGGGTTAAACAGGAATTACCTTTATAGAACAACCCTTAGTTAATTCTTAAATAATTATATTTTTTGTACCTATGTTTTTATATAATTTGTTTTCATATTGTTGTAGTTTTTTTTGGGACTCAGAGCAAGAGTTGAATTGGAAAACATCACTAATGCCCCTGTACCGTATGTCAGAATCCATCCTGGATTCAGCAGGATTAGAGTTCTCCTTGACAATTCCAACTTGCCAGCCACTAAACTCGGATTCAGTGCGTCAGAGCCCTGTAAGTCCCGGGTAAACTGTAATTCCTGGTAAACAGCTGAAACGGGGGACACTGGCTGGGCTTCTTCCCCAAACTTCTAGGGTGCCTGTGATTTAATCCAGCTTTTGTCCTCGGAACAATTTAGGGAATGCAAAGATTCAGTGGTCTCAGTGACTGCTCAGCGCGTGTGTATAAGCATTTATATTCCTCCTTTTTAACTCTGCAGGAAATGAAAAATAAAGAGCTGGCTTATATGCAAACTAGGCTTTCTTATTTGGGCTATTTTTTGTCACGAAATGAGCTGGTCAGCAGAGGGGCTGGAGATGTTGTGTGAATATTACAGAAATGCTTTGGGCTGTTCTGCTGAAACCTGTGGCAACTTCCCCATGGAAATAAATCATCTGATCTGACACGAGGTGGGGCAACTGCTTCCCTTCTTACCGAGGGCTTTTCCTCTTGAGCCTTGCTAACCTGAGCATTATTCTTAGATCAAGAGGAGGATTGGAGTTGCTCTTTTCTATTAATCTGTATAAAATTTACTAGCCATAAATGTGTCTGTCCTAATGGTGGAGCTTTGTTATCTCTTTGTTTTGTGGATCTTAAGTTTTTACAAGCCATTACCAAGGTATTTGCACAGTAATGGATCAATCATCACCCTGTCCACCTGCTCAGAATTATCTATCCTTTTAATATATTATTAATGTCTTTGATTTGCAGAGGGGAAGATTGCAGAGGCTATTTGTAGCTGTCTGTGTTGTGCACTGAGGAAAAAAACATGAAAAATAAATGGCTTTATAGAGAAACAGCCTCCATGAACAAATATTTTTCATATTGCTGGATTTGGGAAACAAAAAAAATTAAATTGAGGACTTAAAGGACCAGAACCATTTGTTAAAAAAAATAAAAATAAAGAGGGGGGCTGTGAAAACTCAAAATACTCTGATGCTGGAGCCTCCTCTTGGTTTAAGACCTCACCTTGTGTTCCTGGGCCTCTCCTGTAATAAACTCGCAGCCCTGCTGAGTTATGGACGCAGAGAAAGCGAGGGGCTGTTTTTTGTCTCAGGGTGCACGTTTGCCGCTTTGCCATTCTTTTACATTTTCATTCTTCATGCTGATGAGTCAGTACAGATTTATATTACCATGTTATTATGGATAGTATAGACTGAGTCTCCTTGAAAGTAATGGCATGTGATTGCTTACCCCATTACTTTCAATGGGACTAAGTCTATGTCATCCTTAGGGACTCCATCCCATTGAAAGTAATAGTCTGAGACTGCCCACATTGTTACTGTGCTTTAAATTGGATTGAATTTATACTGATCTGGAGAGGCCTGCCACAGAAACTCTCATTTTTAACACATAAAGTTGATCAAAGTTTCTTGCCGGTGGTTGGGAAGTTCAACGGAGTGTTTGAAGCTGTGTTTATAATATTTAAAGGATTGTTTTGTGTTGTTCACAGTCCTTAGCATCTGACCTTAACATGGTCAAAGGGACTCTCACAGTAACATTCAATGGAGGATTTTTTCTTCTGCTGTTCTTTAATTACTACTTGTGTATTTTCATTCTTGAACTTTCAGAAAGGTTTCTGTTGTGTTTTGGTGACTTCTGTGTTATATTCAGTTGGGCCTTGTCAGTGCCCTTTTACTTTCTTATAGCTCTAAAACACTGCCATTAGGATGTGTATAAATTATGGCTTATTATTTTGAGGGAAATTACCAGTTGCTTCTTCTGCTAATAAAAATATATTGCACTTTCTTTAAATGGAAAGTGTCCCTTCCTGAAGCAGCAGCCCTTTATCCTATTGGCATAGAACATCTTTTTAGGAAAAAACCATCAGTTAATGCAAAAATATTCCCGCTGTCCCTCTGATGTCAGCATGTCTGTTAAATTTATTTAGAACAAGAGCTTTACTTCTACCCTTACTAGCGTTAGGTGCTAATGCTCCCTTGGAAAATCAAAGTGCATTTTTTACACTTTTACATAGCCATGAAATGCAACCAGATAAAATGAAACCCATTCCAGAAAGATTAATGTTACAATGATAATGCACTGGATGAAACGGAGAGACTAAACCCCTGGTTTTTTTTTTTCCCTTAAAGCCTCGATCAGCCCTAAGAAAAGGGAAGGGTGACTGGTGAAATGAGGGAATTTAGCTCAGGAATGAGGAAGTGTGTGTGTCCTTCCCCAGCCGTGCCGGTGGCAGAGCAGCAGTGGCACTCGCACTGAATGCAAGCTGCAGGATGAATGCAGCCTGCACCCTGCTCAATCTATAATGCATCATGCAATACCCTGCGAGAAATGCACTTTTCTTAGGTAATCACCACGACGTAATTTACTGCAGAAGAGATCACAGCGCTACAGCTGTTACAAGTGATTTAGCAATTGAGTCATCAGCAGCATTTTCTACATACTCATATTTATTAAAACCCTTCAGGAGCATTAGAGCACATTTCAGTCCCATGGAATGAATGGCAAACATGCCTTTAAAGGGGCAGTGTAGACTTTGTTTTATGTTTATTGGAGGCTGCAGTATGGCCAAATGTCACCGCCAGTCACAGCTCGCTGTAACTCAGGCAAATAAAACACGCATAGAGCCCTCTCCCCACAGCATAATATACCTTCCTTCATCATCAGCATTATTGTAATATTCCCACATGTCACTTTAGGTAATGAGCTGAGCACCTATACATGTACAGGGGTAATATGCAGGTGTATATTTTTAATATGTGCTCATATGTTTGTATCCCTCTATTTATTGAAGGCTTATACTCTGTCAAGGCTGCTGTAGTATTTTTTCCCCCCTATATGACTGCAGCAACATCTAGATTTTGAAATCAGAGTGGAGGTTTGTTGCCTGGTGTGTGTGAAGAACTGTTTCCTGCTGTGGATTCTTTCTGTGGCAGGAGCATAACTTTCAGCTCACTGGATAAAGAGGAGGGTGTCAGTAAAACACTTTGCCAGAAGGACTGTTGCTGTAGTTTCCCACTGCATGGGAGAGGAGGAAGGATTAGGTAATCTTATTTACCAAATGAGCTGATATAGCCAAGAAATGAACATACCCACTTTTGCAAACTCTATCATCTACTTAAATAAAACATATTCTTTCTTCTTATGAACCTTCTTATATTTTTATGCAAATTGCACTGTAAAGATATTTTACATATGTCTATGTAATAAGGGCCAGATTCTGCCCATCTGGCTGTAGGGAGTTGTGTTATTATTTATAAACATTGAGGCAGAGAGGGATCTGAAGGGGGGATTGGAGAGAGGAGGTTGTGTCCCTGCAGTCTGGGAGTTGCTGGAGCTCTCAGAGCTCTGTCGCTGCCAGGAATGCATTGAAATGTGAGTAGATGGATGGGGGACAGGCAGAGTTGTGAAGTTCCATCAAAGAAAGGGCAAAATGCTTTAATTCCTGGTGAAGATGCCAGGGAAGCTGCTGGAGCGACTTGCAGAGAGTCTGAAGGAGTTCATAATGATGGGTAAGAGACAGGATCTCAAGTGCCGTGCTTAAGATGTGTTTCAGGAGTTTTTAACTACCCTGGGATCATGTAAGATTGGCCCAGGGATGCTGGAATTGCACAAGTGGCAAATGTGTTCAGTGACTTCGGGTTTGGGACACCACATTTGGGCACTCCCCAAAAGCACCAACCACTTTCCTTCCGAATCCAAAGCAGCAATAGCATTTTTGCCTCTCAGATTTGAGGTATGCAAAACCAGTAGCCACTGTAACAGGTTTAACCCAATGCTCCCTGTGGTAGGACTGGGAACGATGGAAATTTGGGTTGCACTCCAGAAGGAAATACAGCTATTTATTTTACAGGCTAACACTGCAGTGCACGAGTGTGTATATACTTATGCACAGATGTATCATTTTAGAGTCATGAAACATTTATTTCCCACCCTAAATGCACTATAGCTTTGCCTACTGCCATAAACTCTCCTCGCAGGGACAGTGCTCCTTCCCCTGGTAGTCACACTGCCCGTAACAGCAGCCGGGGGGCCTGTGGGGACAGCTCCTGCAAGACGCTGTGCTTCATGGGGACTCTGTTTGGAAAGGAATGTTCCCAAGGTGCAGAAAGCTTGAAGGAGAACCTTCATCTGCAGTCAGAAAATGGGGTAGTACTCAAATTTAACGTAGGGGTGTATTTGCCTCACTGATGCAGCTGTAGTGTCTCATCGTGTCCACTCTTTGGCACAGGCTGGTTTTCCTCTGCTGGGTTCTCCTTGGTTTGGCTCTTCTTCAGAGGGAAGGCCAGTCCAGTTGGTGATGGTGTGGAACTGCAGAACTGTGTTTTTGAGGAATACTTCTCCTCTGTTGCTCCTGTTGTAAGCAGCTTGGGGTTAAAGCCATTTATTGGCACCCCACTTGAGTTTGTAGCTGGTGAAGTGTCCAAGCAGAACACAGCATGGAGCAATGTGAAAGAATCCTCCTGTCCCTGCACACAGTGGCTCTGACACTGTCACACAGTCATTGCCAAATGGAGCAGCCCTAGCAGCTATCAGGGCCTTGAGATGACTCCTGGACTGTGAGGTGTTGTTGGTCCACAGCTCCTCTTGGTAGCTGTGGATCCCAGGAACTGGACAGGACAATGGAGAGGCTCCTGCTGGCTGGTGGCTCATCTCAGCACAGCAGGAATGTGTGCTGTGCCATTCACACATAGTCCTGGAGGGGGGTTCCCACCTATTGGCTCTCCCCAGGTTTCTGCATCTGGTTTTCCAGGTGGGATTGATGGGAGCCATGGCGTGTTCCCTGTATGTGCCAGGGCACCTCCTCCTGTGCCCTGGGTTGGGTCTGTGGTGTCCAGGAATACTCTGAATTCCCTGCCCTGCCTGCTTTGTGGACACTGGACTTGGAGCCTTTGTCTCCTTGGCAGAAAGAGCCAAGGGTGAGGAGGGTTAATTAACACTAAAGACTTTCCTGGGTTGCATCCAGCGGCAGCACCATATCCTAAAATGAAGTTAAAGTCATAGGCTATAGGAACTGTGAAGCAATGCTTCATAGCAAACCAGTTTCCACGGGCCTGCACTTTTGAAGTTTTTAACTTTTAATCCTATGGGGGCCATATGTTGAAACAGAGGGGCAGAACCACATTGCAGTGATTTGCTGTGGTGGTGCATGTGGCAAAGGGGAAATATGGACTTGTTTCAATTGTGAGCCTTCTTTGCTTCTGTACACGTATTTATATATATTTTGAAAACGTTGATTTTAAATTAAAGCAGGTTTTACCTTTAACTTCTTGCTGGGTAGAAATCAGACTTATTTTTGTACCTGGAGGATGTATTCAGCCTAGCTCTGGAGTTGTGAGCAGTATCTGAGCTCATGATGGTACAGTCCAGTGCAGTGAGCACCAGCTGCTATGGAGTTAATGGCACGGTGTCATATAGCATGTAATACATTTAATGTGGATTTAATAACAATAACATGAAAAACACTTCTTCTGAATTCTTGTGCATATTACATCGAGAAATGTCATATAGTTAATTGGTCAGTATCATACCTAGGGGAGGACCTGTTTGCTTTGACAAGGAATGCTGGCAGGAAGGGCTCTACCTGAAATATCTGCACTCCTTATGTTATAATAACTTTACAACACATTTTGAACCAGTTTGAACGTTGCAGTTCTTCTAGAATTTTTCAAGGTGTTGTGACTAACATGGGGGGAAAAATAATTTGTTAAAGTTGGGCTTTTGCTTGCCTTTTCTTTTTTTAAACTCTTGGCATGGTAAAATACGATTAGCTAATGACATATTTTTAATGGACTGGGAAATGTGTGTTTTACCCTGTGGTGGGGTGAAGGAACAAGGGGTCTGACAGAAAGATCAGCTGAGAAGTCTTCTCTCTGCTCTACCTGCTCCAGAAAGCTGCCAGAAGTAAAAGTCTCTTCCCTTTAATTCCAATATAGGAGAGTGTTTAGGAATACCCAGCCCTGTTATTTGGAGGAAAGATCCATTTTTAGCAATACTTTAGGTATATGCTTAACATTTCAATAGTAACTTCGGTGTCTGTGTACACATGAGATAAATTGAAACACTTTAAGTACTCTCTAAGGTGGGAAGATATTTGTAAGGAAACATTTAAAAAAACAGAAAACAAATGTTTCATGTTTTTACAATATCTCTTCTCTCTGTAAGAAGTTGCAGGAGGTTATTTATATTTCTCTAGAATGTGAGTCACTCAGTTCAACTATTTAGTTTTCTTTTCCCCCATACTTTTTTTTAAATTTTAAATCTCCTTATCCTGGAGGTATTTGAACTTACTGTGAATGGATGGGTCTTGTATTGCCCTGAATGTGACAAGATTTGTGACTTTTCTAATAAGTTGTGACAGTGGTGACACCCCCAGCCCTTCTGCCAAAAAAAAGCTGGGTTTCCTGTTCTTCACAGGCATCACTGTTGCTGCTTTAAAATTTTATTATTCATGATGGCATTTGCATTGTTGGAAACCCAAGCATTAAAAAATCATGAGGTAGGGCTGCAAATCACCTGATTTTTATTTTTTTTCCTAATGAACACATTTGTTGAAATAGAGTTTTTTTGCCTTTTTTTTTCCTTCTGGAATACATACTTGGGACACACTTTCAGTTTTCCTGCATAACCAGGAGGGCTAAAAATTCTCCTTGTTTTAATTTTTAAATTTAAATTTTTAAAGGGAAATTAGGCTTTGTGGATGATGCTTGTTAAGACAGGTCCTGTTTGGAAAGGTCAGGTGTCCTTTGCTGCAGTCACAGCCTGGCAGGTCATGGTAAGCCCTGGAATTCCAGGCTAGGAGGTGGAATTGGAATTTTTCTGAGGGTATATTTGGGATGCTGCAGCCACAGCAGCTTGTCCTCTGAGCAGGCATTTCTCCATGTGAGGAACTTTCCAGCCACATGAAGTCGGATCTTCAGAATTAAAACCAATGCCCCTTGCCAGAGACGGAGGGGTTCAGTTTGGCTTCTGCTCAGGCAGGTTTTTAACTGTGTTTTAATTAGCTTAGTACATGTTTTCATTTCTCATATTGTGCCGAGCGCAGCCGGTATTAGAGAGCTGCAGAACGTGGGGCGAGATTGCACTTGGGTTAAAACAATGAAAAGCTAATTAGATGAAATAACTATAATGTATTAATATTTATGTGTTATATTAGGTAGGTTATGGAAGCTGGGTTAATCTAAAATGGTGCTTAATAGAATTGCAAGTGCTGTCTCACTCCTCCATGTGCCGTGTGGGGAACTGATGAGGGATTTTGCTGGAAATCCAGGAAATCTGCATTAAAGTGTAATGTTTCCTGCTGAGAGGGATCTAGGAAAGCAGGGTGGAAATAGCCAATAATTCAGTGCCACTCCCTGTTATTTACACGGGAATGCCGTTCCTGCCCCTTCCAGTTCCCCAGGAAAAGCCTTTGTCAGTGATGGAGAGGAACAGGCTTCTTTTATTTCTGTCAATAAATACAGAGAATATTGGGGAGTTTTGAGAAGTCCAGATTCTGCATCACTGAAAACAGTGGGAGCTTGAGGTTTAGCAGCAGTGGGAGCAGAATTAGTGGGGTGGTAACAAGGGGTCATCTCTCTATATTTACTGGTCAAAATTACTCTGGATGGAGTTCAGGTGCTGCCTAAATTTGCCCCACTCCAACCTGTTGTGCAAAATTCATGTGGCTTTTGTTTAGGTGCTGGTTTGGTTGTTTCCTTTGTTTTTTCTCTTACATTAGCAAAGGCTGAAGTGATAAATATTCCCAAACATGTGTAATCCAGCAGTTGTTCTATTCATCTTCAGAAAAAATCCCAGAGGTCACCTCCAGATTTTTACACACTGTGACCATCTTGTTCGTGGGAATTTACATTAAAAAAGAATAAAAATAAATATTTGCTTTTTCTTGTTTTGATGCTGCAATTCTGACCCTTGAAATGGGGCCATTTCTGTAACTGAGTGATAGGAGCCTGACTGGAGGATTTTTCACTTGCTGGTAAGAATGAAGCTTTTGATAGCTCGAGTTAGGCGGACACTGAGGATGTTTAGATATAAATGGGTTCATTGCTATTCATGTTTTCAGATCCTTGAACATTTTAAAGAGATGTTCTGTAATATTCCTTTGAAGGAATAGCACTCCCAATAAAAATGTTGAGGCTATAAATGGAGATAATCTCCCACCATTCCTGTCTGACAGGAAGGCTGTGGCAGTGCGAGTGTGGCTCAGACCCTTGTGCTGCCTCCCAGCTCAGGAGCCTTTGCCTCTCTGGGACACTGGAGCAGGAACTGGGAAGGGTATTTTAATTTTTGGCAAGCACATCATCTCACCAAGGCAGGATAAAGGAGGTTTAGACCTTAAATATTCCATTCTAAGCAGGCTATGAGGATGTCTCTGAACTGGGGGCATTTGGAATTGTCTCCCTGCCAACACATTCCAAGCATGTATTGTATTTCACTGAGATTGGTAAAAAGTAAATCTTTTATTATATTTTATTCTAGAAAACAAAATTTCTCCTCAAAATGATTTTTGTGTATTTCTGTTGCAAAAGGATGGAAGCATTGCTTTTTGTATTTGACTGGTAATATCATAAATAACAGTATTTGAAAATGTTTGTTTGAATGGGCTATAGGATCATTTTCCCACCCTGTTTCTCAGAAGGCAATTAAAATATTATTGCAAATTGAAGTAGTAAGGCTATGAATAAAAAAAAGCTTCATAGTTACAGGATCTAGCTTTCATTTAAAAATGCAGAGCACTGATTTAGTTAAAAATACTTGTATTGGGGTGCATATGACTTTAAACTCTGGAGCACTAAATTATTACAGATTTACACAGTTTATGGCTTTTGGGGCAGAGCAGACTCTGGCACAGCCACATTGCCGAAATCGTTCTATCAAATAATTTTCAAACAATTAGCAAACTAATCAGAATGTATGTCTGAGCACCCGGGAGTGTAAACAGCATATTTGCCAGCAGAAATAAATACCTGTAGGTGTGTGCAGACCCGGGGTGCAGTGTTGCCATAAATACCCCCATCACAGTCTGACATCCCCAGTCCCCACACACTGGACAGATATCCCAGATATCCATGGGTTCTGTACGGGGCACATCCAGGAGAGCTTCCCTGGGCAGCAGGAACCGTGGGGCATCTCCCCCGGGCTTAATATTGCCTGTTAATTTAGGACACACGATGTGGAGGATTTTTTGGGGTTTTGTTTTCTTACAGCCTGTCACATTCTGGGTAATGCACAACCCCATCGGCACAAAAATCCGGGGAAATGTTTGGGATGTCTCTGTCAGTGGGAGCTTTTGTCAGCTAATAAAGACCGCGCGCTTTGGCCCTAAGTCTGTTAGAAATAAATGACGTTTTTTCTGTCTAATGTAAAATTAAAATGAATAAACATCATAAAGCTGAAACCTATCCTAGTGGCTGCTTGAAAATTCCAGAGATGTGGCACTGGGGAGCGACCATCATTGCACTGCAAAATGTGCCGAGCTATTTTCAATGGAAAATGAAGAGCAGAAATAGAAGACTGAAATAACAATAGGCTGATTGCTTTCATTTTTTGGTGTGTAGTTTAACACTGCATTAAAGAGAACAACTGAGTTCCTACATTTTTCCTATTTTCTTGTCATGGATATATTAGCATTACATGATGCATACTAATTATAAAGTTGGCTGTAACAAGAGTTCCTCTTGTGAATCCATTTAAGAACTGATTGTTTACTATCTTTTTCTGTAAGTATAAAATTTTAATTATGCCACTGACAGGAACTGTGCGTGATACAGTGCTCTACATTTATCACTGGGAGAGGGCCAGTTGCAGAGCTGTTTGACTTTGGAGAAATCCTGATGCGCTTGCAATGTTGAGCAGCAGGTGCCACATTATTATGTACAGAAAAGCAATTAGGAAGCATATTGGATGAATGGGGAGTGCATTAATATTAGCAAGTACATTTGTCAGTGGTTTTGATGCGAGTCTTTTTCTTTTCTTTATGCAACATTAAGATTGTGGCTCTCATAAATTCTCCCCTTAAATTGCCATCTGTTCCCTTGTCATGCAGTAGTGAGGTAGAGAAAAGTTTTCTTGACAAAATGAAAAGAATTTCTTTTATTTAAAGTAGAAGCAAAGGAGTCTACACAAAGTGGGAGAATTGTAGGTTATGCAATTGAGCTTTGTGTGTGTTAAGTAATTACTGTTGAATGTTACATTAACTATTGCACAGTTATGATTTTTTTTCCCCCTTCCCCCTTCTAGATTTCAGTTTTTCAATGATTTTGTGTATTTTTTTTAAAACGTGGTGTGAGACAGTTTTAACCAAATGGCACAAAGAGGCTGACAGGCTGGGCTGGCTGTCTCTGCTCCAGGGTTTTGGTGGGGGTCAGGACCAGGGCTTTGAGGCACCCCTGCTTTGGCCACATCCACCAGGGGCTGATCCACCACTGCCACCTTCAAGCCTGGGGAGGCAAAGCCCTTTGGAGCTGTGTGCTGGCTGGGGACCAGGCAGACTGCTCCAGGTCTTCAGCTCTTGGCCTCTGCATCAAACAGGGCTTATTTAAGAACAGGCTTTATTTTATGGCAATTTCAAAGCCTCTCCCTATTGTTCTGGCAAGGAGATTTGTCCTGAGGGAAGACTGGCACGTGTCTGTGGGAAAGGGGCTACCTTAACAGGAGGGTTGGAAAACATCAAAAAAGGAAGGCAGACAGCAATTTTTTAAAATGCTGGCACAAAACTTGATTTTATGGAGGCGTGAGGGAAAGAGCCTATATCCGTGTCCTTTTCTACCCTGAAAATGAGGAAAGAGGGAATACAGCTCTTGTATGTGTGTTGTTTCTCTCCCCATTTGCTGTAAATATGTTCATTTTGAGCAGTGTAGAACTGCAATCTCAGGGCCTAGACAGGGCACGGCAGGACAAAGACTGATCAGGACTGTCAGTCTGGTGTGTGTTTGCATTGATGGAGAGAGAGCAGTTCAGGCTGTTTGGGCTCCCTGCTCCGTTTCCATGTCAGCCAGCACTTATGGGGAATAAATCCCCCAAATGATACGTTCCTTAACAAGTGCAGGGCTGGTTCTGGCCGGCAGCTTAAGTAAACCAGGCCTAACTTCTGAGCCACAGCAGTAGCAGAGCTTTAACATCTTTTCCTTCTTCTTTGCTCATCCCCCTGTTGAGTAAACTCTTCAAAGCCCAAGGCAATCTGTTTTAGGAGTACTGTGAAGTTGAAGATGGAGCAGCGGGAGCTACAAGTGGCAGCAGTAGCAGTTCTGAGGATACTTTACAGGGCTGGATGGTGGCTGGTGACAGGATTAGCTCCACTGGCAGGCTGGCTGAATCTGAAGCAGGGGGTGTCTGTGGGACTGAGCTCGAACTCTTTGGCTGTTCCATTACTATTTCTGCTTGGCTGCTTATGAAAAAACTGACATTCCTTCCTGTGTCTCAGACCTGTTTGATTTTGATCCCCCTCATCCCATTGTGGGCCATTCTTGCAGCATTCCCTGCCCTGGGATGGCAGACCAGCCCTGTGCTGTTCTCTCTGAACCAAGTTTTTGTCTGTTTCTGCCATTTTTCTCAGGCCTTTTTATTATTTTATCTCTGGTCACAATTAGTCTCCCTCACAGGTTGTTTTCCTAACGTGTCCTCAATCACTACCTAATCTTTACGCACCATAAGGCTGTTTGCTTCCCTTCTGTTCCAGATTTTTTTCCCAACAGCATCTTTCTCTCACGCTCCAGTGCATTGTTTCTCTCTCTTCTGTCAATACACAGGAACGGTTCTTATTCTTTGTGCGTGCATTCCTGTTGCTCTTAATATCACCAAGATCTGGTTTTGCAATGTCCTGTAGTTGCTTTCCCCCTCCTGTTACTCAGAACATACACCAGGGTCCTGCTCTCCTTGTGCTGCTGGATTAAACCTCGTGCTGGTTTCCTTGTGCCCAGCACGCTGCAGCCCCTTCCATTCAGACACAGCTCATCATACATGAACAGATTGCATCTGCTCAAAGAAGAGCCCCAATCCACATAGTATTCATTTAACCAGCAGTGATAGGAGTGAATTCATTCGAGATTCATATGGATGTCATAGACTGTGAGTTACAGTGTAAGCATCAGTTAATGGACACTCGCAGGAAAGTGTTTCCTATCAAATAATACATCACTGAGCTACATGAAGTGGCTTATGTATTTTTTTTCTCCCTTCTATGATTTCATCATGGCTAAGGAAGCTATGATTGCCTGGCCTTGTATTTCTTTAGCAAGCAGCGTTGCCTAATGTTTTATTGATGTATTTTTAAATAATTTATCTTTAAACCTTTGTTTAATGGATGTATTTTTATTCAGAATTTGATACCAGCGAAGGTAGGTCTGACAGTTTGTGTTTGCACTCTGACAATATTTCTCTTGTGAACTTTTTTTAGCTCTCTTAGATAAACAGTAATTTTACACTTTTTCATCTCTATTTTTAATTACCCAGTCGATCATTTCAAGTGGCTTGTATTGATATTTAACAAATGTATTAGGCAGAACAAGCAACACTTTGTTTTGCTTCGGCTGCATTTCAATTTCCACTAAATGTGATAAATATAGAAATGAGCAATAGTTGCTCAGGGCACCATCATTAAGATCTCAGGCATCTCCTAGAAAAAGTATTAAAGTTAATACTGAAGCATTCCATAGGTGAGATTTCCACAGTCAGCCATCCTTTCCCAAAGCCAATGTTGGCAAGCTCTGGTGATGGTTAGCACTGGAAATGAGCAGATCAAAATGTGTTCCAAGTTTTTTGGGTGCTACCAACTTGGCCTGGATGATATGTGCAATGCACTTATTCTTCCATTGGCTGATACCCCACCTTGCTTTCCAAGGCACCTTTGTTGGCTCTGTGTGGCTTTTTCCCTTGATGCAGGAGATGGGGGGACTGTGGGGTCCTTGTCCCTGGCAGTGGGATGCAGAGGGGCTGGCAGTGGGCTCAGGTGTGGCAGAAAGGCAAGAATGTTTGTGGTCTGGAAGTGAAACAAGCCCAGTAAAGCTGTACTGGGAAATGGAGATACACCAATAGGCGAGATGGGAGGGAAATACACTGATTATCTCCTGGAGGAAAACTCTTCCTCAGCAGTATTGATCTGTATTCTCAGAATGTGTTTTCTGCCTTGAAAAGTACACTGAGAATTAAAGAAATATATTCTGTGTTTATTTGCACTGGTGAGATTTGTGTGCTTTGCCAGTGTTTGTGCTGGAGTTTGGTGTATTCAACCTCCTGAACATTCTGGGCCGTGTTTAAAGCACAGGGAAGAAGTGTAATGAGCTGATGTTTTGGGTGTAGCTTGCTGTAAAAATATGAACATAAACACTGTCCTCTCTTGAATTGAAAAAATGGAGACAAACTTCAAATGCGCTGTCCAGCCTGTGTTTTTGCCATGTTTTATTCAGTATAAAAATAGTGTAGACATTCACCACATCAGCCATTGTACAACTTGGCTATGTTTGAACTAAAGCCCCACCATCTTAAGACAACACTTTGATGTGGGTGTTTCTTTAAGTCTTTAAGGCACACACTGCACCATCAAAGCCCCACGTGAACTTTGGGGTATTTACCTTGCTTAATGAGAAATGTTTTCCACGTTTTTTTCCCCCGTGACATTTTTGTACCGCACAATGTTTCCGTGTCTTCTTTTTCTATTTAAAATTTAAAGAGCTACATTTGGGAGAGGAACAATGTAGGTAAAAGAGACCCCTGGAGTGTGTCTGATGTGATAGTTCTCTTCTGTGGCACCATTTTTCCTCCTGCTGTGGGAGAGCTAAATGATAGTGCCTTATACCTTACTGAATAAAGCCGAACACAGTTTCCAGCTGTGAACATGTGATCAGGTTTTGTGTTTGATTTTTGCACACAAGTGTACTCCTGCAAGCACAGCCACACACTCCTATGCAAACACTCCGTTCGGGAATTATTGTTGACTCAGTCATTAATCTCCCCTCAATTAATCACATTAAGCATTAAGGTGCCTTTCTGCGCAGAGAGGTACGACAGCCCTTTCTGTTCCACCTTGGTGCAGAATTGCTACACGACCAATTTACTTTCTGGCTAAAGATGTGTTGAGATATGTTGTTATATGAAAACTGAGCAGAACACTATTGTCTGATCCTGAAACCTCTGAGGATTACTCGGTAATCCTATTGATATTGTTGGGAATAAAGGTTGTAAGACCCAGCTCCTAATTGTTACATATGTACCAAGAGTATCGTAACGTTTATTCTGGTCTTTCATGAGTGTTTCATTTTTTTAATGCTGTTTGTCTTTTCAACACTGCTCATAAAACATAACAGTGCTCATTCTCTGGACAGAGCATGGCTTGTGTTTCAGTGCTGTTATGGTGACTATGACTACATTTATTACTTAACCCAAAGATTAAACAAATTAAAATCTCGCCTTTTATTTTTACTCCCAAAATGAGATCCATTGTTGTGAAAGCTGAAGACCTGCACTTGTATTCTTCAAGAGTGTGGCATGTCATGTTGTTTGTTAAACACCCAGAAGTCATAATATCTGTCTCTCTGGCTCACTGAGCAGCAGAAAAAAATGGGTCCTGAAGGAATACATTCGGAGACAAAGAAGAAAAGTTATTTTATTTTTAGTGATCAGATGGCATAATTGTTGGTTGGCGTTAAGTGGCTCTGAATATGAGGGGAGGGAGGATTAATTTCTGAGTAAATGAGCAACATCTGAAATCACCAGAGGGGCCTGATCCTTTTAGCACCAGCCGTGGTGCAGTTATGCCATTGATTTTTTTTTTAATTTTATTTTTATTTTAAGGCGAGCCAAAGCCAGTGGCTGTCACGAAAGGCTGGTGCTCCTCCGAGTGAGCAGCTTGGTCCCTGCAGGCACCACTTGTACCTTCAAGGGGCTTTGCTGGGCTTTGTGTTGTGCACTTGCAGACAGACACCCTGAGTTCCAGCAATCCCCAGCAGCACCAGCAGAGATAGCTCCCAGGACAGGACAAACAAGGCCCGTGGTTCCCGAATTCAGTTTGTTTCTGTGGTGTTGGCCATCAAGTGTAGGGTTTGTGTTTTACTGTGTCCCTTTGTCACGTGTTGGGGATGGATGGGGCTGAACTTTGCCGCAATTGGAGCTGGCCTGAGGAGTTGTGTTCTCAGAGTGTTTGCTGTTATGAGGAAATCCCCACCGGGGAAGCCTGTGATGGGAGCAGCAAGTGTGGAATGATCAGCAGACCCACAAAGGTGCAGCAGCAGGGGTGTAAAACAGCAGCAGGCTGTGGATACTCATCACAGGCGAGGTTGTGATGCTGCAGCAGGGTCCAGCTGAACCCCTCCATCCCTCCTCCTGCCCCAGCTGTCTGCAGGACCATGGTCTGCTCAGGGAAACCGGGGCCAGACAAACAAACCAAAATGTGGCACGAGCCCTGGAAGTCACTGACCAGTGGTGTCCATCCTTAGGAATTAAAAGGACTAAATATTCCTTGCAGTGTTGCTGGGGGAATGTGTTCTACACCTCAGGCACAAAAGAGAATGAAAGCAACAAGCAGGTCTGGCAGGAGCAGAGCGAGGGCTCTGGGCAGCAGGTGTGCTTGGCAGGAGGGTGGGAAGAGAACGCCGTGGCTTTGGCAGCTTCTGTGGAGTGTCTGCACAACGTAGCCAGGGCAGAGCCCGGTCCTGGGGCAAGGAGCAGAGCAGCACAAGGGCTGCTCCCAGACCCCAGTGCCTCTCCTGCTGGATCCTCACACACACCTGTGCAGATCTGAACACAGCAGGGGCAGCACCAGAACAGAACCCTTGTGCTCTACCTCCCTAATCCCAGACTGGAGTGCAGGGGGCTGAGCCATGACCTGACAGCCACTTGAGAGGGTTTTAACTTGCCCTCCCACCCCTTTTTTCCTTCTACCCTTTTCCTAGGGATTTGCATCTTTTTGGTTATTGAGGCTACCTTCATTCTTCCAGCCTGAGCTCAGACACTTGGGAGGCTCTGGAAGGCTTCCAGCAGGAAAATTAGAACTTCTGGATCTGGATCCAGTCCCTGTTAACATCAACATGAAGACTCTTCCTTGCTTTATGGGAACTGAATCATGCTCTTGACCTGTGTATAGCTGTCAGCACTGTCTGTGTCTGGCAGATGCAGCCTTTTTAGCAGCAGAAGGAAGATGATTTCTACCAAGACTGGCTCTGAACAAAGAAGAATCAGTGGAGCCCGAGATGTTTGTATTCATAGAAATAAACTGGAGTGTACTGGAACAAACAAGACAGATGTTGCAGGAGGAGAACCAATTGCTGCATAGTCAAAATTAAGTGGTTTTTTTTTTCTTATGACATAGCAGTTGACTGTAATTTTATTTTCTCCTGTGTACTTATGAGAGATTTTACTGCAGACTCCCAGCCTCCTGGGTTAGGCTTTGCACCCAGTTTTTGGCACATGGCACCTCATTTTGGGGCTTCCTGAACATCTCCAGTTAGGTTGAACAGAGCTGCTGTCACTTGTGAAGCTGCTCCGGTGTCCCAGAGCAGGAATCTCGAGGCATTAAGTGCTTAAGTGAGCTCTTGGTGTGCAGTCACTCTCTTGGATGGTGTCCTTGGCTGCAGTTGGTTATATCATACATGGTCCTTGCCCTTCAGACAAACTGTTCCACGTGCTGCTTTCTCAGAGATGTTGTGTTTGCACACAAAGCCAGAGAGCAGCACCACTCCATGTCAGTTGTCACACAATTATTTAGGTTGGGAAAGACCCTTTAAGGTTCTGGAGTCCCACTGTTAACCCAGCACTGCCAAGGCCAAGATCAACAATCTGCCAAGCAGATCAACATGTGCCATCGTGGCTTCCTGTGGAAATCCAGTGTATACTGGAAACAGTTATTAATTAATGGCCATTACCCCAAGGTCTCTCTCGGAACCCCCTTCTGAAGCCTTCATTGAAAGCAAGCACAGTGTAAAGTAGGTACTGGTTGGCAACTGAAGCATTCCAGTTGTCTTCAGTCTTTGTAAATAACATGGAATTAGTGACTCTTTCCCTAAGAATTTCAAAAAAACCTGCAGCAGGGAGCTTGCAGTTGGTGAAATGTATCAATTAGATTTATATGCTGGATTTTGCCCTAATGTAATTCACTCAGTGTGAAAGCATCACCTAAAATATTTAGGAGCACTGGGATAGGTAAAACAAATAAGGGCCAAGTTGTTAAAGGTTTTCAGGGAAGTGAGGTGCAAGACTTGTGTCATCTTAGTATCAAATAGCATTTCCCAGGCTGGGGCCCTAATGGATCCTGATGCCTTTGGATCGTTTTGTGGGTTGCCAAAACAGGCTTTGAACATGCCAAGGCACTTCTTAATGATTTAATGTCTGAGTTTATTTTTCGTGGAGAAATCTGTGTCTCTGACAGCCGACTGACAGCAACAAGTGAAACAGGGAGGGAAAGCAGCCTTGTGTCCCGAACAAGCTGGCAAACCTTGTTTGCCTGGAATTCATTCCGTGCCATTCCCAAGAGCTGAAACATGTGGGGTTTTTGTTCTGTACACAGCCAGGAATTTATGTCACTGAGTAACTGTAGGACTGTAGTTCTTAAGGTAGTTTTGCCATTACTTGGGGACTGGAGCGAGATTTGAGGAATTGGTTAGTGTTACGTTAATATCAGCATTTTCAAGACTCAATCCTTCACATGACAGGAATTAGGGACACAAATCTGTGGATGTGAGATACAATTGCAGTCAATTGGTACTGAAGTCAAAGAAGTCAAAGGAGTGATGGCAGCAGCTGGGAATTTGCATTGAGATCTTCAAACCGCAGGGTTGTGGGATCAACTCTGGCAAGGAGCTGGAGTTAATGAAAATTGTTACCACCTGTTTTCTCTGCAATAATTTGCAAGAGTCATTCTGTCTTTCAGCAGGTATGTCTGCCTTGTACTGTACATAATTTCCACCTGAGGAAAGGTCAGGACTGGATGTGGAAGGAAACTGAACCCTTCTTTCCCTGGCTGGTCTGTGAACAAGAGAGATTGGCCCCTTAGCAAGTATGCATTTTACACAAAGGTCCATCTTCTCATGAAGGAGAGGATAAGTCTGTGCAGGGATTTAGGAGGGGGCGCTTCAGGGGCAGGGAGCACTATTTAACTGTGAGTACAGGTGGTGATTCTGACCTGTGCTGACATTAAAATGGGGCAAAAGTTCCTGTAACACATCTGAATAGTTGGAGGGGAAAGAATCAGGTGCCTTGAAATATTCTTTAGCCCTCTGTTATCTTTGTGTCTCAGTAAAGAGGATTGTGAAGGTTATGTAGAATGGAACTTGACCTGGTTTTCCCCCAGCAGCCTCCGATGTTATCTTCCTTTAGCAGGATTTCCTTGGGAGTTTTCCACAATGGGTAGTTATGCACTATTTGTCTAATCATTAAATCAGGAGTGTGGTTATGGTCTCTCAGTTATGTGGATGGATACAAATGAGCAGAAATGATGATTATGAGAGGTAAGAAGAAAGGGTGGCAACAAGCAGTGATGGGTTCAGCAGCTGATGGTACCTTCTGAAATTCTGAGTAGTTTGCAGCCTCTCTGGGTGGATTTGCCAGACAACTGAGCAGAGATCATGTCAAGGTTTCCTCTCTAGGTTGCATGTCTTTCAAGAGGAGTATGACAAAGTAGGCTTGGAAGCTGTGGCAGCTGGCCAGGAGAAACGGAGTGAACATGGGCCTAAGTTGGGAGACTGAGTAGTTTCTAGAAAGAGATGAAAAGCACCAGCTGGTGACTAGAAAAGGAAAGTAGGAGAAGTGTAGAAAGGAGCTGCTGTGTATGGGGATTCTCAAAAGAGTATGAAAGAGCCTAAAATAGCAGAAAGGAGTGTGCTGTGGCATTGGGATGCAAGGGGAAAGTGCCATGAGGGAAGCAGGTGACCCGAGTGAGTGTTACCTCAGAGGACATGGAATAAAGCTGAGGTGCCCAAGCCCAGTGAGACTGGACTGCCAGCCCAGGCCAGCTGGGCAGGGAAGGGCACACGGGGGATGTGGGTGATGCTGCAGGGCAGGGGAGAGGGGCAGAGCCCCATGTGCCGGACCTGGGCGCTCTGTTATCCTTCGGGGGGTGTTTAGCTTGGAGAATTCACTCCCTTCTTGCCCAAAGTGAGAGTTCTCTTCTGCAGAAGAGAAAACTGCTCTGCTTTCAGCTCGCTGAGAGGCTCCGGAGCGTGAATTGAGCGATGCTGCCTCTGAATTTGCAAATGGGTTGAAACAATAGCTCAACCACGCAAAGGCATTGTCCCCTCTAATCATAACAGCCTGTTAACTAGGAAACCTAATTAAGCAGTTCAACACTTAATAACAACCCATCAGTTAGCAGGAATGTCAAGATAATGTGTTTGTCCTGCTGTCCCAGACTACCTTCCCGAGCTTGCTCTGGTATGGAGCAAATGCTATTTACTCCTGGGATCTACAATTTCTGCTCAAAAATCAATGCAAGAACTTTCTGGTGTGCTGAATATTGGAACTGTTGACTAGTGGAAATAAAAATCCTTTTGGTTTTGAGGTAAGTGTTGTCAGTTTTAGGATGTTAATGCTTGAACTTACTATGTGCAATGTAATTTTAGTAGGATCATTCTGGAGCTGAAAATGCCTTGTTGCATCACCCCAATTTGGAAACTCTTGGTTTTATCCTCCAGTGCAAAGCAGGTGCTCTGTGTGATGTGGACTCTGCATTTTCCTTTACTGGAGGCAGGCCCTGTGATTCTGTTCTGCTTCAGTTATGCTTCTTGAGCTCATCCTTCCTGCACATCTCCTTGGGGTCCACCTCAGCAGTGGGCAGCACTGCTGGCTCTCATCCTTACTTGGCAGTCTCTTAATTTCTCTTTTGTCCCTCCTTTTTGTTCTGTGTTTTGTTCTGTTTTCCAGGATCTGTTCCTTTACAGGACACTCCCTGGTTCATTTGCCTTCAAAGCCTGAATTTGCCACCATCTTATTTCTTCACCTCATCAGTGCTTTCAGAAATATTTTTACCACTCTTATATTAAAGAGCTTTTGCTGCTCGAGCATTAGCCAGTTTGGTGCCTGTCTTACTGGACTAAGTAGTGCCTTTCGCATTTTGGGTTCTTGCTAAGTTTTCTGTTGGGTGTAACTTCACCCATACACACATTGATGCTGTATTGCTGTGTCTGTATGAAGGATTTTCCTTTGGAATCCATTCACAAGTGCTGAAGAGACAGGCTTCTTGGAGCTGCCAAAACATGGTGCTGTGCTCTGGGGCTGGATGGGCAGGACAGGAATGCCAGTAGGGCTGTCACCTGTGTGCTTTATTCCCCAGCCAAAGACTTTGTTCTGCAGCTTAAAGTACTGTTTGTTTGTGCATATTTCAGAAAGCTTTGCAAGAACTGCAATGGGACTCTATATATGCGTTTTCTTAGTCAACAAGAGGTGGATGTAATATGAGGAGATTGCACTGGAGCATAGCTGTGACAGTGGCACTCTCATCCTAATGATCTAGGAAGTGAAATTCCAGGGTCTGGCTCCAGGCAAGGTGAAATGCACTGTGTGATGGGCTATTTTGCTGTCTTTAGGAAAGACAGCTCCAAAGGGCTTGTGTATATCAACCACTCTATTGTCCCTTTCTGTGTCTATGGAAGTTGAACAGACCACATATAAAAGCATAAATCTAAGAGTCAGAGGAAGAATTCAGTGGGGTAAATGGTGTTGTTCTGGTTAGTAACCTATTAGAGGTGGGTTTATTTTAATGGTGATCTGTTCTGAGGGTTGTTTTTTTTAAACTTAGAAAACTAAGAACTAAACCAAGAATTTCATTTCTTTCATCACAAGCACTGAGTCACAGTTCTCTTAAACCACTGAAAGCAGCTTTGTGGTGGGGGAAGTTTGTTTTGCTGGTCATGTGTTCCCAAGTCCTGGTATCTGTGCTTAGCCCAAAGAAGAGGCTGCAGGAGGATGTCAGGGCCTTTGCTGGTGCCCGTGCCATGGTTTGGTACCATCGGCCAGTGGTGTCCTGTCTCAGGGGGCACAGCAGGCTGCTGTGACCAGCTGATGGAGCCATGCAACATAAACGGCCCACAGGGAATTCTTTTCTTCCCACAGCCTCTCCAGCACCTGGGATTGGTGGAGTTTGTGCTTCTTTGAGCATGAGCCAGTGAGTGATCCCAGCAAGTCAGAGGGTGCAGATCTGGGGTTTGGTGCTAAGCAGGTGCTTTTGTGTTCTGTGGTGCCAGCCTGAATGTGGTGGGAGCTCCTGTTGTAGCCAGCTGGCCCCATTCCCTCTTCCTTTGCTGGAGGAGACCCGATGAGATGGCAAGCAGAGGTGCTGTGGCTTCAGAACTGCAGTGAAATTATTTGTTATTTAATGGAGGCGACTGTGGCTGATAATTGTGTAGGACACCTCTTGCTGTTGCCAGAGAGCCCAGACGTCTTTGGGGCAAGAACTCGGTGTCTCTACCAATTCCTGATGAATGATGGGTCTCTCACATCAGGCAATGCTGTTTGTCAGCAAGTTGTGTCCTTACACATTGTGCCACTGCAGCTGAGATAATGAAGTGGGATGTTCAAGACTTCCTCCTGAAACAACCACCACCACCAAACGCCTTCAGAGCAGGTCACTGTTACCAGCTGAAATTTATTGCAGCTGAAGGGAGCTGGGCAGATGTCAGAATGCCCGTGCTCCCCACGAGCCAGGGGGTTCCTCTGTTTATTATTTCCTGGCTGCTTGGCACGTTCTTGTGATGCACAACAAACCCCCATTATGAAGGATTATATGATGAGGCAACAAGCATGTGAAAGATAGCAACCAAATGGTGACTCCCAATTACATGAAAAATTACTATAATCACCCCTGCTGTAACACCCGTCTGTTGGCAAAGTGGTTGATCCCCTTGAAAAGCTTTAGAAGACCCACTGTATTAAATAAAAATCTCAGTTCTGTGTGTAATCATAAAAATTAACACTGTCACTTTAAAAAAATCAAATTGGTGTCCTAAAGGGAAACCTACTAAGCTGTGTAAAGTAGCTATTATGAAAATGTTTAGCCTTTTGAATGTATTTCAGACAGCATTTGTGTTGCCAGATTTGTCAGCCAAAAACTCACTAAGCAGATTTGTCAGTAGCTGAGGCCATAATCTGTAAAACAGACATTGGCATAGAGATTAAAGATCAAGAGAATTATATAGTTTTTGTTACCATATGCCAAGATTCCTCTTCTTTAAAAAAAAAGGTTTATTTTGTGCGGGCTGTATCTTAAGGGCTGCTGCTCTTTCTGTTTTGTTGTCTCAAACAGTGGGATTTCCTGTCAGAGAAGGGGAACTGGTTTATTCCCATACTTGAGGCTTTGTGTAGCTGTCAGCCTTATGCATTGCTGAGCTTTGTGTCGTGTTTCACAAAATCAGAGCTGTGTGTTGCAGTCCTTGTTTGCTTCATGGGTGTGAAACTTGTGTTTCCCTGGGCCTGCTGCCCTCTCCAGACAGGAGAGTGGAGTCTGGCAGGAGTGTCCCTGCCCTGCAGGCAGCACAGGGGCAATAAGGAATTCCTGATGCTGCCGTCCACTGGTAGGTCACTGCCCTTGGGATTGGAGCCCAGGTGTTGGGACACCAGGGTGGGACTGGAGCAAACTCATGGCCCTCTTGGTACTTGGACCTTCCCTGCTTTTGGAGTTCTGTAGCTGCATAACAGGCTGGCAGCGGGGTCTTTGGGGTCTGTGTTGCTCTAAACCAGACCTTGGCTGCTGTGGGGACTGGGAGGTGATGCAGAGAAGGAGCACAGGAGTCTTTCCCCCATTCTGGGGTCTGTGCTGCCTTCCCAGGCTCGCTGTGTGTTTGGAGGCAGTGGCCAGGCAGTGGATGTGGCGGGGGCTCCTCTCCGGTGCCGAGCAGTGACTGTGTGTTGTGTGCATCGCAGCACCATGAAAGGTATTTGCAATGTAAGCACGGCCCCGCGGGCCTTTCAGAGGGCAGACACCACACTGAGCCGGGCTCCTTTGAATCCCCACAGGAAGGACTAGGCAGAGTGCATCACAAGGATTAAAATAGTCACACAGAGGACTTCAAAGTTAGCGGAGTGACTCGTTCTGGAGTGTGAAGTGCTGAGTTCTCTTTTAGAAACCTTTAATCAGAGCAGTGTTCATCACACAGATGTTGGCAGCAGTGCTAGAGCTCTCTAATTGTAATTTAAGTTATCCCTGCCTAAGGGCTTGCAATTAAATTATTAGACTGTTGCAGTGAGTCTGTGGATCCTGGTCACACCTTGTGAGGGGGTATTTTCTGCTATGATGAGAAGCAGTGGTTTCTCCTGGGAAGCAAATGTACCATTATGCACTTATTAGGTCCTTGATTAGATCCACTCCTGATTAGCAGCCTTTGCAAGAGAAAATACCACAGGAGCTTCTGTTGGCTTCTCAAAACCACTGTGCAAGAAGGTGAAAACAAACCAAGTCCGAGTGGCCACTAACTTTGGTGTCCCATTAAAAACTTGCTCTGTTCAAACCAATCATGTTGTTAACCCTTAACTTACAGTGGGAACAAGTGGTGGGAATTGTAGAAATTCATGAATGTGTGTGTTCAATACCTGGGGCACACAAATGTGTTAAGCACACATGCACAGCTCCCCCCACATTTCTGTGGGTGCTGGTTCTAAAAACATACGTAGGTATTCATTCTGAAAGACCTGTGCTTTCATTTCACTGAACAGCTTACTGTGTTTGTGTTGTTGAGAATTTCATTTCTGGTTATGGTTGTGGAGAGTCCTGAGGCGCTTTATCTCTCTCTTGTCACCAGGCTCAGAAATATCTAATGATGAAAGACAGAACCATCTTTTATCTAAATGTGGACAATTATTGAATTGGTTTGTGCATTATTACTTTGCATTGGTGGGCCATTTTTAAAGTAAGGGCCTGCCTGTGTAATTATTTTGAATTTACCCTTGGGTTTTTAAAACTTTTGAAGCAAAGCTAGCCATGGATCATTTTACAGGAGTGTAAAATGAGGATGATGAGGTTTGTGATAAAGCTTCTGATAGATTTTTTCCATTTTATTTTAATGTTGATTTGAATGCAGTTTGTTTCCTGTTCATCTTGAGTCCACTAATATGTCCAAGAATTCTCAGTACTTGGGCTTTGCTCACTGCAGAAGGCACAAGGATTGTGAGCAGAGAGTTTGTTCTGAATGGCCCTGTGATTCCATGGCACTCAGCTCTGACTCTGCTCCAAATCCATCCCTTCAGCTGATTCCCTGAAATCAGTGGAGTTAACCCAAGGTTAGCTGCTGTCCTCAGGCGTGGCAGGGAAGAGGAGCTTCCTCAGGAAATGCATCCTTACAAGCCGTGTGTGTGTGTGGAACACTCAAGACCCGGAGCTTTGCCAGTCTCAGGGTCCAGCTGGGAGCCTGCCAGGAGCACAAGGAATTCCTTTAAGGAATTCAGAAGGAGCAGATTGCAGTAACTCACTTCTGTGGCACAGGCAAAAGTCCTGTGAAGGTTTCAACAATTATTAGTACTTTTCCCAGCATTGGCAGGGTGCTCAGCATGTTCAGAACATGTGTTGCTCCAATCTGAGCCAAACATGGGGGCTCCAAGATCAGAGAGTGACATTCCTTGGGATCCTGAAGAGTGCTCTGTCCACAATTCAGCGTGGAGTTTGTGGAGAAAAATAGAAGCTGGATTTGCTGAAATTCAGCCCCTCTCTCTTCCATCATTGCCAGGATGCTTCTTAAATAACACTGGGTTCATTAATACCTGCAACTATTCAATCTTTCTGTAAGGGGCTAATCCAAATGTCTTTAATTACTGGATAGTGCTTTCCACATGTAAATGGCTGAATACCCACTGATTATCCTTGTTGCTAAGACATATTTATTGTTCTTTATTTTCAAGAGAGGTGGAGAAAGTTGGGCTCTTTTCTTTGCTCTGATTATCACCAAGTCACCAAAGGTAGAGGGGGTCTGGGTAATGCTTTTGTTTTGGTGCCACAATTTGAAGGCATGTTGAAGTATCTAAATCTGCTATGGCTTGGACATTCCTTCTTTATAGGTCTCCAGTTTGCTCCCAGGAAAATTAAACAGATTATCTGCCAATGTCCTTTACAAACACATAATTTAAGTCCATTAGAAAGTGGTTCACGATTGTTGTGTGAGCGGTTTTCCCATTGTTACCCAGATTAAATTGGATTATTCTGATATCCAAACTATAGATATATTAAGTTGTAAACAAATGAATTTCATGGAGGTATTAACAGCCTTGTAATCATGGCACTAAAATTAATACTTGAAGGGTAGCTGAGTAGATTTTTGCCACTCAGTCCAGTAGGGGGTTTATTGAAGCAGACACAGCTACCTCCTGTGAGGGTTATTTTTCCCCAGTATCTCCCTGGGGACTCAGATACCTCTGGAATGCTCTGAGGAATTGGTTCCTGTGGCTTTACCACTGAGGCCTTGTGAAACCAGTGCCCTGAGCTTCTCTGAGTGAAAATGCTTTGAGAGTGAGTGGTGGGAGGGGAATGTGGGTATCACATCAGCATTGCAGAGCATTGACCATCACAGGTTTGGGATAAGGAATATATTTAATGCTAGGAAACAAGCAGAATGTAGAATAATGTTGACTTCAGATGTCTTCTTCCATATTTTGCTGTGATATAAATTTCAAGGAAATAGTTCATGCATTTAAATGGTTTGTACTCAGGGAAGGAAAGCCACTTTCTGACTTTGGTCATGGGCTTTAAAGAAAATAGTATTTTTAGTATCTTAGGATTTTTTCCCATATGTATTGCTAGAAGTTATATTGTTCCTTCTCTTGTTAGAATACCTGGGTAAGGATAGTCTGAAACAGCGTGTTAAAACAGTTGCTTTGCTGACTAAAGTAAAGGGAGGTAATTAAGGACAAATATTTGGGGGGTTGCGGTTCTTTTTTTCCCTTTCAGTTTAATACTTTAAAACATTTTTTTTTCACAATACCTTTTCAGTAAAAGTCTTTGTTTGGTCCATTCTATATTTGTGTTCTTTTTTTAACTATGCAAATAATCTTTTTTGAGATGTATCCTCCTTTTTCCGTCATCTCCAGGATAACTAATGAGCAGATTTTCTTACTTGAAGCATGTTTTTCCTGATTGAAATAGAGCAATTTTATCAATGCTTATCTATCTTTTTCCTTTTTAATACCAACATAGCTTAAGGTATTAATAAGCTCTTATCTAAAGTCTGGAGGAATCATATTTTAAAATTAATTTTATAATGTATGATGGAGCAGGAGGAGGAGGAGGAAAGAAGGTCCGTGAGTGGAACTGGCTGGTTGAGGGGAATCCTGTATCAGGTATGGGTTGTGGCTGTGAGAAAGCTTTTGTAGCTTGGGAGGCAAAGCCAAATGCTCAGGGGTGGGACAATAAAACCTCTTGTTGAATGCCCTTGCAAAAATCAGAATTAAATTGCAGTGTCTGCCTTTCAGTGGGCACTAACCCTGCCAGCTCTGTTCTGTCCACCCTAAGCTCTTGTTACCCAGGTTACTGGGGACTCCCTGGGAAGTGTGTTCTTTCAGTGGGTTTGGTTTGGCTCCATTTAACAGGAATTTCAGCTTGTCTTTTGGTTATTGCTGGAGGGAACTGGTCTCTTTAACTTAGAGCCCAAGTGAGGTGGGCCAAACAGTTCTGTTTGCTCAGACCGTGGCCTTTCTGGATCAAATTCTGACAGCTCTGTGGATTTTTGTTCAGATTTTCATTCAAAAGCACAGCTTTTCCCAAATATTGCACCATTTGCCTGCTCTATAATGATTAAGGTATTTTTCCACCACCTCCTTTTTCCAGAAAAAAACCCCAAACCCCAAACCAATAAACATTTTTATCTAGTAAGTTTTTCAACACCTTTGAGTGAGTGTTTGAAGTGGACCTTTAGGATCAAGTCCAACCATTAACACTGCCAAGTGCAATGTTTCCAGCTCCCTCAAGTAGGAATTAATTTCCTGACCTCCTTTGTGTTTACCAGGAATCTGTCTCAGTGTGTTTCTTCTCTGTGGGGACGTGACATGGCCAGGGCAGCTCCAGCCAGCCCAGGAAACCTCTGTGTTTTGGGTTCTTGGTCTGTGGAGTTGGTGGTTTGGGGTGGGGGTGGCTGCTTAGTGGGTGTTTTTATGGGACCTTTTGTAAAATGGGATTTACACTGGTGTCTGATTATTTTTAGACCAGCAAAATTTCACTTTTTCTTCTACTGTGGGACCCCAGTTGAGGCTCAGAGGGGACAAGAGGGAAGGTTTCTGTACCCACTGGGCTGTCAGTCCTGGACAGGCTGCTCAGGTTGGTGGCAGAGTCCCCATCCCTGGGAGGGTTAGAGGGTGTGTGCACGTGGAGCTTGGGGACGTGGTTTAAGTGATGGCCTTACAAGGGTTAGACCTGATCTTAAAGGTCTTTTCCAACCTTCTGTGAGTCTGTTTTGTTCTCGGCTTCTTGCTTTAATTTCTTTCACATTTTTCACACCTCGGCACTTTCTGCAGCTTCCACTGACCTTTAAACATACAAGTCTCATTTTTCTGTAATCTTGTGAGTTTTGGCTTTAATACCTAATGGGGTTTTTTCCCCAAATATTAATTCTTTTTGATAAACTCTATTTTTCTTCTTGTAATAATGTTGCACATCAGTGGATTAATTTTCCTTTCTAACAGTTCAGTTAAAAAGAGTATGAACTCCAACAACTGTCTTGACACTCTGGTGGTATTTCCCTAACATTCTCCATGATTATAAAATGCTAAATTTTGTCTGCTGAACTTTAGAAACCACTTCAAAACACTGAAAGTATTTTTTTCCCATTTATTAATTTTTTAAAATCGGTGGGCTCTGTGTAATGTGAATGTGGCATTAGCCTGAATAGTGATTTATTCTCCAGTTCCATCTGCATATCTGATTTAATTACACTCTGACAGAGGAAAGGCAAAGGAGATATTATCTTAACAAGTGAAAACTTCACTTGCACGAGGAACATTTTCCCCCCACTGCCCTTTAAATAGCTGCTTCTTGTCCCCTGCTGCACAGAGGGGGGGATGGCAGGAGGAATCCTAGGCCTGGAAAACCTCTCCATGCGTGAATTCACTTGGAGTTGCATTGTGTTTCTTACACTAATATAATATTGTTCTAGTGCTTGCCCCTGATTAAAGACATACATAAATAAATAATTTATAATTTAATTAATAAGGTATAATATGCAAAGCACAGTAATTTCAAACAGCTTGTAATGTCTCTAATGTACTTTCAATTTTTTATTTTACATAAGGGCTATATTCATTATGTGGTTATGATAAACATACTAATGAATTTTATTACGGGAACAAATTTAAACATGTAAATGAGATCAAATAGTATTAAAATGCAAACGATGGGGAAACTTATTACAAACTAACCTTGCCAACGTGTGTGGAGGGGGGTGACAAAAAGGACTTGGAAGTTGCACTCTGATAGAAAGTCAGAGCAGGCATTTCACAACCGTTCCCTGATTTGTGAACTCCCCCTTTCCAGTGTTGTCTAAACTGCAGCAAACAAAAGTTAACTGCAGTCCTGCTCTCACACGGAACTTTGGTGACAATTAAAATCCTTTTTCCTGTTCCAGTGAACAGTAATCTGTGCATAATTACATTCAAATGAGATATTAGCATTTTTTGTGCTTACTCTTTGTTAATTGCAGAGTTCACTCACCATGGTGATGCTTTTGATAGAATCAAGCAACCTTATTGACCTGATGCTGCAAGGCATGTTTGAAAATTCTGTATCCTTCTTTTTTTCTTTTTTTTTTCCTTTTTTTTTTATTTTGGCATTTTGAGGAGTCCTGCTGCTTTTATTACATTCCTGACACTTTTGTTAATAAATCATTGCAAAGTTAATGAAAATTGCATTCAGGCATATCCAAAATAATTGTGTCCTTTGTCATGCTAATAAATGGAAAGATGTTGATCCAATGGGTGAGTGCCTGCCCATTATGGGGAAGTTTGTGATACGTGTGCCTGTTGCACTTGGACTTCGTGCCTTGGCAAATCACTCCGTGTCAAAATACGGATGGGCAAACCAAAGGTCCCTGTGTTTTATTTCCAAAGTTGTGCAAGCTGCCCCTCAGCTGGGCTGGGGAGAGGCACAGCTCTGTGTTACCTGCACTGCCTGACACCAGAATATACCTGGGGATGGAAACAACCGAATATTTCCTTCTTCTTGCCTTCTGAACTTTCATGCCTATTAAATCCAGATGATAAAAGATAGGGGGAAAACCAAACAACCCCAAACCATTAGGCATCACTAATACAGAGCTGTGAAGGGGAATAACCCAACAGCTGTGCAGGGCTTTGTGGGAGGGAGGTGACAATTTTTTGTTTACTTCCCATTCCACAGAGAAAGCTGGAGCAGAACATCAGGTGAGATTCAATCCTGCCTTTTCTTTTGCTGTGTTTTTTAATAGTGACATTAATGGCAGGATATTAAGCCACACTGGTGGAAATGGGTTTAGATTTTTAGTGCAGGATGCCTTTTCTGTCTTGTAATACAACTTAAAAAATAGCACGGAGAGAAAATGTTAGTCAGGGTAGTGTTTACCTGGAAAAGTTATATTTCATCCTGCAATGTTAGAGTAAAAGAAATGTTAATACTATAAAAATAAAGGTAGCTTTAGTCAAGGCTACTTAATTCATGCCCTGGCCCATCATGCAGGTTTTTGGGGGTATAAATTCTGCTGCTCAATCCAAGTGTGTAGTTTCCATCCCTGTCACATTGGGTGTAACATGCAGTGTGCTGGCTGGACTCGGGATGCTTAAGAGATGTGTCTTTATGTTGTCTGCATGTGTACTTTTTACCTCTCCTAATTTGTGTACTTTTTACCTCTCCTAATTTAAATAAGTGTATATTGCCCTTAGATAGGCAAGTACATTTATTTGGTTTTAGTTAACAGCAATTTAAAGCTCACTGAGACATAATGAGGGTGAGGAACAGCTGGGAAAAGGGCAGTGTTTGGGAGGTGCCTTTGCAAGGAGCTTAGCAAAGAGGGTATGGGGTGAGGGGAGAAGAGGTCTGTGCAGCAGCACCGGAGAATTAGTGCTGAGTTAAAATCTGTGACTGCCGAGAGTTGAAAAGAAACTTTCCCCGAGGGCTGGAATCGCTCCCTGAGCGATTTCTCTCTCTCCTGGAGCGTTTGGGAAGCGTTGGGCCAGGGATGATGTGGAGGTGGAATTAAGTGGAGTGCAAGTCTGGTCCGGGTTTGTAAGTGGGTTAAAAAGCTCTGTGTTCGTAGCAGTGCTTTGCTGCATTTGCAGCACATTTATAAATCTCAGGAACATGAAATTACAGGCAATCGAAAGAGCAGGGAGAAGCAGTGCAGTTTCAAAGCAGGATGAAGGAACATGTCTGCTCCTTTTTGGTTTTGAACGTTTTCTCTGCATGACAGAAATGGATGGGCTCTTTCCCTTCTAAATAGCCTCTGCAAAGATGGATATTTACTAAAATAGATAGCAAGTACTGTGTGCTGTCAGGGTATTGACCAGGTCAGATCAGCTGCCAAATTTAGATGGAGGGGTTTAGTGAAGGGCAATTTATGGAGTTCAGCTTTCCCACTTGGACTCCTCACAACCCAGTGGAGCGAAGACTGGCTGGTTCAAAGGGTAGAAATCCATGCCCCTGCCTCCATATCTGCATCCAGGCTAATCCAGGAGCTGCCTGTTGTGTTGCTGCCGAGCTCCAGCCCTGTTTTGGACCCTCTGGTGTGGGATGCTGAATTAATGTCGCCCTCCCCACATTGATTCTGTGTGATGCTGCCCCAGCTCCAGGCTCGTGGTGCCAGCTCGAGGTACAAGGTGCTGCCAGCCCTGCCTGTGTGAGTGCCATTCCTTGGCAGCCTCACTGTGCTGACACCTGCTGCAGACCAGCACATCCCTGCCCTGCCTGCTTCTGAAGCAGTGCTAACACTTGAGCAGACAGAGCTCTGAAGTGCCCCCTGAGAGTGTTCACTGACTCCCAGAGCTGTGACAGCAAAACCCTCACTGAGACACAAAGGTTTCTGCGATCCTCGTAGAGCTTGAGGCTGGCAAGTTCTCCCCAGGTCTAGGTAATTTCCATGAGACAGTTGTGAGTGGCTGTTTCACCATCCTGAAGGTATTTTCCAACCTCAATGCTTCTGGGGTGGCTGAACTGAGAGCTGTGTCATTCACTGTAGGGGTTCCTGTGAAGTGTTTTTCCATGGCCAGTTATTTTTCTGCTGCTGTGAGTTGCCTTCCCCTCCCTCCCATCCTTGCCCACCCAGATGCTTCAAATGGATGTGGTGGAGGTGAAGAGGCTGGTTGGTCCATCAGCTTGTTTAATTACCTGGGGGTGGAATGTGTTTCCGTGGACCAGGTAATTCTACATCCACTGCCATATCTCACTAAGGACTTCTTATAAAAAACCCAAAACCTTATATACAGTTATTTTATCCAAGAAAATGAAGCTTTATAAAAGTAGGCTCAATCAGTCAAGCTGCCTCCAGCATCTGCTTTTCCAGAACCTCATATCATTGTGTGTGTAAAGTTCATATCACATGCTTATAAAGTTTTACAAATTTGTTTTACAAAGCTCTCCTTGTGCGTGCCAGTTTTCTCCTCCAGAACTTGTTACAACTTTTATCCTACAGGCTGAATTCCTGTGTGAAACTATAACAAGTAACGTAGAAATGTTTCTTTTTTTATTGGGAAAAGAAGTGGAGAGGGTGAAGGAAATGTTGCTTGATGCTTTTTAGATAGTGCAATGTGAACAATGGTTGGATTTGGTATTTGAAGCATAATATGGGTGTTATTCCTGTTGAATGCTGTTGCTGAGTGTTCCTGGGGCTCAGTTTGAGAAGGAAAAAGAAATTTCAGGTATATCTTAGGGTGCTTTACGTTTGAGGTGAGTTTACAGGAGGTTTGCCTTCAGTCAAGCTGATATGGAGAGGCAAAAAGCTCTGCTCCCATTTCTTAGTAGAGAATCTGGTGTTAAAGATGGAAAAATGCACCTGTGTAGCCCAGGAAAGCTCTGTCCTCAGAACAGCTGCTGCTGAGCCTTTTGGGGCTGATAATGGCCTTTGGTACCCGGTACTGAAATCCCAGTTCCTCTAATGCAGATTCCAACATGCCCAGGTATCAGTTTGCTTGGAATTTGCCAACCCAAGGGCTGGCTCAGCCCATCCTGACCAGGTGGGTGATCCACAGGGATCACCCCTGTCCCGTGGTCCCACACACCCCACTGGGAGCTGCCACAGCACGGCTGGGCAGGGGGACCTGCAGAGCAGGGAGCTTCTGAGCCAAGGACGGCAGCATCTTGTTCCTCCTGGGGGAACAGAAGCAACCAAGAAGCCGGCATATGCTGGGGAGTCTGAGCCCCCAGAATGTTTGCATTGTCTGGGAAAACATCGCCAATAAGCCCCGAGTGGTTGCCACCTTGTGTGGGTGAGTCATGTGCTCGCAGTTCTGACTGCGAGCAAAGGCAAAAATAAAATCTTCTTGGCAGTGGGAGAAGGCAGGAGACAATTCATCACAACTCCGAGGAGCTGCAGCGTCCAAAGCATGTTTCTTTTGTTATTCCTGCCTTAATTCATCATGTGCACAGTTCCCACAAACAGACTGGTTTGAAGAGGTTCTCTCCGCCGTGTATTTTAAATGCAGGGCTTCTCTTTGCCTCTCATTTAAGAATGTCCTATAATTCTCTGCAAATCTTTCTGCAAAAAATAAAAAAGCTATGTAGCTCTGGGAGGAAGTCCAAGACTATCATAAAAATAGTCCAAGTAAATATCAGTGATCTCAAAATTGAATTGAGAGCAGGGATAACTAACCCCAGCAGATCTTGGGTGCTCTGTATTTGGAGATTGAAGGAGCTGAGCTGTGATAGCTCCTCACAGATGAGGATTTCTTCTCCCCTGTGCAGTCAGTGAGTACAAGGCAGTGCCTATTTAACATCCTGTGCTGGAACACCTCCATAACCCAAATTCCTATTGAATTTAGTGGAAGTTTTGTGAATGGATATGCTGTAAAGAACTAACATTTTGGACTTTCTAGGAGAGTGCTTTTTACTTGTATGAGTTATCAAATTTAAAAGACAATTGATTTGGTCAGATAAAAAAATTGTATTCTACATAAAATGAACTAGAGTTCTGTGTGCCTACCAAAGGATCTTGCCTCATGCTACAAAACTTGTCTCCCTAGAAGTCTGAGATGTGTACAGATTCCCACCAATGCAAATCCATCTTTCCTAATGAACTCCCATCCTTATTCCAGTGTGCACACACAGCAGTTTAATCTTCTTTCCAAACTGTAATTGTGTGTTATATTGAGATGTCTTGGTGCAGTATCTTTTGTTTGTGTGAAACTCTGCATCCCAGCCCACAGGACTGCACCCCAATTCCTTATAGAGATTATGGCACCTTGTTATCCACTTCTCCTCAGAGGAATTATCAAGGAAAGGCAGAAATGAAATGCAGAGTGGTGGCATTCACTAGAGGTGATGCTGTAGAATTAGTACAGATAGGTCTCCATACCCTGGTCCTTTGTTGACTTGTTGGAGCTGTACATTTGTATTTCTGCCTTCAGCTTTATTTTCTGGCGTCACAAATATGGGAGGGAAGGTGTGTCTTATTTATGGGCAGATAACAGGATGAGGGGCAGTGGTTCTGAACGGCTGGAGGGCAGGGATAGATGGGATATGAGGAAGGAATCCTTCCCTGTGAGAATGGCACAGGCTGCCCAGAGAAGCTGTGGCTGCCCCTGGATCCCTGGAAGTGTCCAAGGCCAGGCTGGATGGGGCTTGGAGCAACCTGGGCTGGTGGAAGGTGTCCCTGCCCTTGGCATTCCCAGGGACTGGATGACCTTTCAGGTCCCTCCCAACCCAGACTGTTCCATGATTCTCTTTTCCCTCAGTCCCTTCCCATTCCCACCGAGTCCTTTGGGCACGGGCAGGACATTCGGAGTTTGCCCTTTTGGCCTGGAATGGCAAAGTTGCTGCAGCTCCAAGCACAGACCTGCTATAAAGCTTGAAAAGTCTGATTGGGAAGTTACATGGGAGAGAAAAAAACCAGCAGTGATTTCAGGGTAGGCATCTTCCCTGCTTTTCTTTCTGATTTTCTTTCTCTCTGATCAGCATATTAATATCTGTAATTAAGACATGAAAGATCACAACTGCATTCCAAAGGTTAGTTACATAAATTTCCACACTTCTGTGTATCCTCTTGGTATTGCTGCAGTTGATGCAGCTCTGTTATGCACTCTGACATCCGTGTCATGTCATGTTTGCTCAACTCTTTTTGCTACTAGTCAAAACTAAAAGTTTATTGTTGTTGTTTTTTTCCCCCCCTCAGTTCTTTCTCTGCAGGGTCAGCCCAGCTTAAAATGAAGCTGTCTGCTCTTGGCTTATGCATCATCCCCAGCACTAAACATGCCAAGTTCAGAACCTGGATTTTGTTATCTGACTCTTGTTGATAGCGGCAAAAAGACAGCTTGATTTTCATTAGCAGGGCTGACCTTACAGGGCTGGGAGCAAGGGAGAGAAATGCAGTTTCACTTGAAGGAAACTGAGGAAACCTGACATGGAAGTCAGAGAGGGATTATATACGCATCCCCAAGGTATCATTTTTAACAAACCGTCGTCTTTCACTTGAGGAAATCCTGACTAAACCACTGGAGAGATTGCTGGAGCTGTCCAGCTGGCAAGGGCCAGCACTCCTGACTCTGAAATATGCATTATCCTTGGCTGGTTTTCTTGGGGTTTTTTTCTTCTCCCTCTTGGTAACTGTTTCTCTTCCACTTCCTGGGGATAGAGATGAAAATATGTGGTCTTTGAAATATGAAAATTGAGACTTCTTAGATCTATTGCTCATGTAGCTCATTCTAAGAGAGCATTTTATAAGCTTGTGTAGACTTGCCTTTTAAAAATTATTTAATCTTCTTCATCCATAGATTGAAGTAGGAAGCCCATTTTGCTCATTCCAAGGCCAAGCATAGTGCTGGGAGAACTATTTCCTTCAGTCCTATTTGCACTGGGTTGGGTTTTTTTTCATTCTTCTGTCATTTACATACATTTGCTATTTCTTCCCCCACTGCCTGTGTGTTAAAGACTGGGGGGATATTGTGGAAAGCCTCGATGCAGGCAGAGTTTCCATTGAGAGCTGGGGTTTGGGGAGTGTGTCCCCAGCTAGGTTTGGTCCCCACCCTTCTGCTTTGTGAAGCCCACTGGGAGCTGCTCATCCTGCTGCTTTTGGGCACTGCTGGAGTTCCCTCCTGAGAGCGTTTGGGGAAAGGAGGAACAGTTTTATAAGAACAGAATTTGGCCCCAAATCTCAAGCACTGTAACCCTGTTTGGGAAGTTACACCAACTGTTCCATAAATCAGCCAGCAATGTGCTGTCAGTGCTGAATTTTACTTTTAGAGCACAAGTCCAAAATAGAGGCAGAATTCAAAGAATTCTTCCAGGGAGCAGAGCTGTTGCCAGAGCCTCCTGATGCAATTAAGAGCGTGGTGTGTGTCGTGCCACCAGAAGGTGCAGCAGTTTTGCTCTGCCTTTCCCCCCTTGGTTTGTCTGCCCATCTCCTTGTCCTGCTTTCCTCCCTGAGCAGAGAAATGGAGTCCCAGCTGGATCTGTCTGCACTTGGTCAAGTCAAAACAAGCCACTTTGGGGGTGTTTTGGACCCCTAAGAAGGCAGAGCTCTCCCAAGAGCCCAGTCAGGTCACAAGTGTCCCCTGCCACCACACTGCCCAGCCCTGGCAGCAGGAGGAGCTTGCCCATTGTCCCAGCCCTGCCTGGTTGGTGTGACACTGCCAGCTGTGATCTTCCTGGGCTGCATTTGGATTCTGGGTGCCAAAAAGTTGACAAAGCCCAGATTGTCACTTTAAAACTGCCAGGCAAACTAATCCTGTGGAGCTCTGTGCGAGCATGGGGGCGCTTGGAAGGGAAGAGATGGGGCCTGACAGCTCTTTGCTTTATTCTGGTTTATTAAAGACAGCTCTTTAAACTCACTTGAAGGCAGACAGAGATCTTAATTGTCATGTAGAAATTGAAGTGATAAGAATTTCAGTGCAATTATGGTTGAGATAGAAGTAGAGGGCAGTGATGCACTTTAACTTTCTCGTGTGTTACAAACATTGTGCTTGAATATTTTTTGTCCGAGTTTTGAAACCTCAGACTCCTTGACTGTGTCTTCATTCCCTGAATTATCCTAATGCTACAGATCTACACCGATAAATATTAACAGAAACAGTCAAGGAGCCATCTCTGATGTTATACATGTTTAGTATTGATGTTTGAATGGTGTGGGGGGAAAAATGCTGTAAAAATGATAAATCTTTAATTCTCTAAGTGTGAGAGAGTGTCTGAATTCTGAGGATGCTGAGAATATTCTTGTTTGCTTCTTTCTTCTTCCCAACAATGTAGAAACCCTGCAGAGAAATGCTCCTTCTCTACCATTCACGTAATGGGAAATATTTTCCTTTTGCCTTGTTTATTTTGCTAAATAGTAATTTTTTGCTGGTATTAACCAAACCAGTTGCTGTCCTTGGAAATCGTCATCTTGCTGAAACACTTTCTCATTTTAGTGGAGAATATTCTTCTCAAATCAAAAAACCCCAAAACCAAAACATAAAGGAACTGCTACTTATTTTAGGATTATTAATTTTATTTTAGTAAAGATGGACTTTCTCTCCAATCTTATTGCTTAAGCTCAACACCACATGATATAATTATAAAAATATGGGATAAACTAAGTAATGCCACTGTTGTATATTGGCAAAAGCTGGAGACCAAGAGTGTTGCTGCTGGGATGGTTGGTCTTGACTTTGTGGCTTTACAGGCTGAGCTGTTGGAACAGTTTATTGGAGCAGAGGAAAATGATGGTTCTTCTTTCCTACTGTGCAGTTTCAGCCTCTAGAACAGTTTCTGCTTCTTCTAAATGCAAATCTGGGGCTTTCAGTTTCTTTCCTCGCTGACATGACCCAAAGTATAAAGCACCTGGATATCAGTAAACATATGGAAAAATCTGGGGAAATTTTACCATCAAGCAAGTTCTGGTAGAGTTTATTCTTTATGTGTGACTTATCTCTGCTATAGAACAAGCATGTTTTTATTTTCCTGAAATGACTATAGTTGGCTCTGGTGACAGGGCTCCTGTCATTTTTGTGTGTCATCTTTGTGAAATATATGATCATGCATGGCATGCTCTGATGGCACATGGAGAAAACATGAAGTAGGGAATGGCTATTTCACCTGCAGAGCCAGCAGAACATCCACGGTGTTCCCCGTGGTCCTGGTGCCACTGCAGGTCTCCATGTGCTGCACAGTGAGCAGTCCCTGTCTGTCTGAGTGTTCGTGGAAAACCAGCCAGTGAAATCCCTGCTGAGGCAAGAAATCAGCAGCTGAGAAAGGAGGGGAGGATTCCTCTCCACAGAGAGGGCTTATAACCTCTCCAGAAGATGATCCCTGCTCCAGTGGAGAAGCAGGACTGCTGAAGCATGGCTTAATCACTGGATTATTTATCTGAGGACAGAGCACTTAGAGGCAGGCTCTGTTGTGCCTCACATCCAGAGTGTTTCCTGAAGCTGTGGTGGATGGTGGGGCTGCAGATGCATTGATCTTGGGAAGCACCAGGTGGGGGAATCTGGGAACACCCAGACCTCGATTAAGGTGCCACCTGTGTTCTGCCACTGCAATATATATGAATTTCTGATTTTCATGCTACTGATTTTGGGCAGTTAATGTCACTGTCCCACTGCAAAATGTTGTCAAAGTTAAAAATACAGTTTGGTGGGGGATTTTGGTTGGTTTGGTTTGTCTTTGATTTCCTAAATCTTTGAGGTTTACGTGTTGTCAGCTTGTAGGAGCATCACTGAGGGTTTGTCCACATTGCCCTGTATAACCTTGACTGCCACTTCAGTTCCAAAGTGAAATCACACAGTCCTGTATTTGTAATTTAGCAAGGGCTGCAGGTTATTACTGAAATCTGGTTTCTGTGTCACTGAAGGTGGTGGAATCTGGCCCCAAACTTGTCTGACATACAGACACACTAAATAGCTCCAGCTCATTGAAACCAGTCTTATTTGGGGAACAGGAGCTGATGCAAACCAGTTGCAGAAGGGAAATATCTTACATAGATGACAACACAAGGTAAACTTTTCCCTCTGAGAAGGCAAGTCCTATTTTTAATTTTGTTTTCTCTGTAGTGGAGCCACTTACGGCATATGATTAATGTACATCCGAATTAGTGCTGATAAATAATGCAAGTCACTTTGGTTAATTTTTCTTGCTGAGCATATCTTCAGCATGAGCAGCTCCTAATCAAAGATGAGGGATCAGAGCTGTGAGTTCCTTGCATGATGGAGTTGGAATAGTGATGCCCTGGCAGTTCCTGTGCTCAGGGATCACCTGAGAACTCTACTGGATTCCAGTGTCACACCTGGCTGGGGTTCCAGTACCGTCCTCAGGACCAAGTCTGAGGGGAAGGGGGAATGGGTGTAAGAGGAAACGAGGAGTTCACGTTTTAATCCTCTGTAGAAGTGAGAATATTTCATTTTTATTTTTTCTGTAATGCCTGTTAAACTTATAACTGTGAATACTTGGATTAAAAATGATCTGTAATGACTCTTTGAGGCAATGTCCTTAGGGTGCCTTTATAACTCCACGATTGCCTGCCCTCTCCAGAGGCACTGGGACATCTCAAAATGGGAGCCAAGGTGTCTGGATAGTTGCTTGATAAATGTTATTAAAAGCATCGAATCCCTCAACTGGAGGCCTCATTTCTGTGTTAGGGATGGGACTATGGTAAAATGTTCTTTTAAGGCACACAGTAGATGATGAGAATTAATCGCTTTAAAATCTACATTCCATCTAGGACCTGGTTTCTAACACACCTGGTGATGCTGAGGGGAGAGAGGAAAGGGAGGGCTTTGCCTGGCAGGCAGTGGGTGGCACAGCTGTTCCCATGAGGTGGTTTGTCGCTGGGACTGGTAGGGAAACTCGTGTCCAGCCCTGTGCTATCACACCTGTGCTGTGCCTCCCAGCCTGGGAGATAGGGTCTCCTGAGAAGACATTCCTTATTTCCATGTCCTGCTGCAGGAAAGGGCAACGTGGAGCCCAGAGCTGGCTGAAAGAGTTTCATCCACCTGGCAAGAGAGTTAAGTCACTGCCTTCTGGTTTTGTCTTCATCCTTGTTATTAATCCAGGGCAAAAGAGGGCAAACGATAGTCCTGTATCCTGCTTGTAAATCACCTACTTCAGTAAGTTTAGTTGTGCTTAATTTTTTTAATCAATACTCTTTAAAAAAGAAAAATTAGTTTCCTTAAGCCTGTCTTAATACAGATCCAGATGTATGTACATATTTATATGCATACCTGTATATATTCTGTACCAAGAAATGCAGACCCTTTGTCTTTTGTGTTATCTCACTGCATTTCTTGGCAGGAGTTTTTTTTTCTTGGGAAGCACCAGGACATTGTCGGCTCAGACAAGAGTGGCCATGGCTGAATTGTTCAAAAATAAACCTGTTTGGCTTCCTGTATTAATACCTACAGTCACCTGTAACTCAGTGGGGGTGGCGTGTGTTCAACACCTTGGAAATCAGGTCACTGTTTAAGGGTTTAAATATGAATAAGGTGCCTAAGGTGGGAGATTTTGGCTGCAGTGAATTGCCTCGGGTCACGGAGCAAATCAGTGGCAGAGTCAGCATTAGCAGCCAGGCAGAGTTTCCTGTGCTGTAGCCAAGCCATAAATATGTCTGTGTGTGCCTCAATGTCCATAATTAACTCAGGCCGTGGTGCCTCAGCATTCCCCCTTCCACGCTGGGCCGTGGCTGAAGGCAACGTGGTGTTTTCATTACAACCTCTGCAGTGCTGAGAGTCAAACACAAGGCAGTTTCTGCCACTTCTTCCAATGCTTTGCTCCTCTTGGGAGCCAAACAGCTCCGTGGGGAAAGGGAGGGATTTCTGCTCGGGTTTTGGCCCTGGAGAAAGGGATCTCCAAGAGCACAACCCACAGTGACCACCTTCCAGAGGGGGGTTTGCTGAGCTGCTGGAGGTTATCCCAGGGACGAGTTCATCCTTCTGATAATGATGAACCAGGATGTCTTGGCTGGAGTGAGACCCTGGTTTAGTCTGATATTTTCCCTTTGAGTGGGAGAAAATTCTTTATTTTTTTAAGTATTTTGTGCAGTACAAATCTTGCATTTTCAAAAGCAACAATTGTAGCTGATTATTCTCTGTGCTGCAGCTCTAAAGAAGAAAAAGGTTGTTTATATAATTGTTGAGGATTTTATGTATTTAGGACTTTGCTTTTAGCTTCACTGCACATTATTCCTTTAGAATTTTGGACTAGAAAGGGCTTGGATTTCGTGTTTGGATTTTTTCTAAACATTGTAGTCACAGTGAAGGAAGAAAGTTCAGTACTTTTCTGTCTTGGGAAAGAGCAGTTTCGTAAGTTGTGCCAGATCTGGATCATTCCAAGACTGCCCAGGAATGACATCTTCACTTCTGAAATGTGATATAATCTGGAGGGGAAAAAAAGTTTGAGAAATTCGGTAACTTTTTAGAGTTTCTGTCGATTTCCTTTCCTTTAACACAGTCCAAACTGCAGACATCAGGCTGACTTGCCAAAGGGACAGGAGTCCTGTCTTTTGCTCGCTCCAGAAACGATATATTTACCAATAGTCCCCACTTTCTCACACTGTCTCAATGGTTGGATTCAGTGCAGCAAGCGCTGGGGAAAGATTGGCTCTGCCCGTTCCTTCTCCCTTCCCAGCCTGTTTTCCTGCTCCTGCCAACTCTGGTGTTGTAAGATTTTGTGCAGTTTTTATTTTTGCAATGTGGACATCTGTCCAGTGGGAACAGAAGTGAGAATTTCAGAGTTTAATGGAAACCTGATAACTCAGTTATGAAAATGCTAATTAAGGCATATTTAAATGAGGCCTTTACAAATGATAGTTTTTATGACTAAAATCCCTTCCCACTTATCATCTGCTCAAATGACTGATGGAAAAAATTAACTGTTAAATTTGAAAACAAAGCGACTGCAGGACTGAGGGACTGTACACTGTCACTGTGATTTCTTTGCATTTACATGGGGTGTATTTCATGCTTTGGAAAAAAAGAGATATTAAGTAAAGTGATGTGTTTTAAGGTTCTGTCCTATTTCTAAGTTCTCTGGGACGTGTTTTCTCACATGCACTTAGAACTTTCCAACTCCAACTTGCACCAGTTTCTTCACAGGGAGTATTTATGGCACTGGGAAGTGTATCCTTTAGATGGTGTGGATCCACGGATCCAGGAGTGTGGGAGAAAGGGAGAAAGCCACTGCGGGGAGAAAGGAACTTGTCTCTTAGGCAGAAGCTGTTGGATCTCTGTAGCTGAATAAACACAAGGACTGCTCTGCCTCTCTGGTACGGCGTGGCCAAGAACCCCCCAGTGCACCTCAGGGAGGTGGCAGCTTCCAGCAGAGCCTGGTGGCAAGGCAGCTCTCTCATCTTTCACGTACAAAATTAGCTGTCCTGGCTAATCAATCCCTCTGTACAGATTCTGGGGTGAGTCCCAGGGTATGGAAATCTTTCTGGTTCTCATCAAACTTGCTCTACTTGCAGGGTTTCTTTTTTTTTCCCTTGAAAACTCTTGCCTAGCCCGAGGAACCTCAATGTGTTGCAGCATTATCTGCATGTGATGACATTTTGATACAAATCTCATGGCATTCTGATACGGAGTCATTATATTGAGTTTTAGTGCTTTATTTGATGTGGTGAATCCCTATAAAAGACAAAAGTGTAAGGAGAGTCAAAGGAATGGAAGCTGAAACTGCATAAACTCATGCTGGAAAGAACTAGCAAGCTTTAAAGAGAGTTCCTAGAAACACTTAGCAGTGAATGAATTATTTTAACTCACTGGAATTAATTAAAAGAAATGGCTTTCTAAAATGACTGCTCAGCTTGAGCTAAGGGTTAGAGGTGCAGAAGAGTGAGGCTTGTGGCTCATGACACGCAGATGTTTGAGATGTTCTTAAAACTTTCTGCATGTTCAGCAATTTGCACTTTATGGGGGAGAGAGAGAGATGCCCAAACCAGTCTTTAAAGTCCATTTTCAGACCTTTTCAGAGAGTTCCCCTTCATCCAGAAGGAGGAGTGTACATTGTGTGAGTGCACACGCATGGGATAGACAGCCCTGTGTTTGTTTGCCTGACACTCCAGTGCTAAACCCACAGTGTTTGTGGTAATTAATGGTAATTAGCGGGATTAAGCCATTGTTGTCACTGGTTTGGAAAACCAACACTCTGTTTTCATCTCTCTTTACTGTCAGAAGTGGGATTTGTGTGTTGCCCTAACCCAAAATGTGGGATGAGATTGGATAGAGGCATCAGCACACAGCACTTGGTCCATGTGTAGCTGTGGGAAGGTGTGTGATGTGCACGGGTGGTGTACTGACCCAGTAACACCAGAGGAAAAACAGGTGTGTGCAAACCCTTAGCCTGTTACACACAACCATTACTGTGTTCACACTGGGGCTGTGGGGAGCCTTTTCTTTGTCAGTGTCTTTACAGCACTGCATTTGTTTTATTTTGCCCTGAACTGCATCAGTTTTCCAGTTTATCTCGCGGAGCAGAGCCTGGCACGAATCCCCCTGAAGTTCCCCTCCCTGTTCTAACTTGCACCAAGACAAAAGCCTGATGCTCACAAAGGCTGGAGTTGAAAGTGTAACCACAGACATCCGCAGAAAAGAGCTCGGGGGGTTGAAAAACTGTGGCTGCTGATCAAGAGGGTTTTGATTAAAAAGCACTTTATGTAACATCTTCCATGCACTGATAAATGCTCAGCTGTGAAAGCTCTCTGGGAATGAATTCCCTCTAATAATGTTTGTTTATTTTTACCTCAATTTAAGAGCAAACCTCAATTATGCATCTGCCAAAGGAAGGGAGAGCATTTAGTCCACTTGTTGGGAGCTTTAGGATTTGATGAAAGGGCTTTAAAGGGAACTTGAAGTCAAGTTGCTCTTGACATTTTGGTTTTCTCTGAACTTAATACATCTGTGTTTTTGGAGAGGCTTGGCGATGGGAGACGCTTTTTTCCATCTTCCAGTATCTGACAGGGTTCTGAGGGGGTTTTGAAGAACCTTTATGTGCAACTGGCAGATGTGGTGGCATCTCAGGGCTTCACATAAACCTGGTCTATCCACAGCAGACATCTAGGAGCTTTCTGGGATAAAAAGCTGCTGTTGAAGAAAAGGCTCCATTTGAGGAAGATTAAGTTGCCTAGAAATCATAAGAAATGAGAATGAGTGAAACAGTTGCTTGCTCAGTGGCTTTTTCCTTTGCTTTTTGGTTTTGATTGTTGGTGTGCTATTTTTTTCCAGAGAGAATTTGTCATTATTTTTCTTTTTTTTCCTTATTTGCTGTGGGTTTTTGTTCTTAATGATACAGCCAGGTGCCAACAGCAAATGATCCCAAAGCCTGTTCTGGAGCTCACTGAGCATCGCAGCTGCTGCTGCAGTTCTGGAACTTGCTGGGTAGAAATCCACACAACGTGTCATGAAGCCATCCCAACAAATCTCAGGGAGTAGCTTCTTCCTTTCTTCTCCCCTTTCTGGGGGTTCCTTGCCTTCCACTTGAATTATTTCAGGATTCTCTTGTAGCAGAGGATGGTCTGCACTCAAGCAGGGGCAGCTCTGGGGACTTGATTTAGGGAATACGAGTCCTTTTCCACCAAGAGCTGGCTCAATAGCCCGAGTCGGCCCTTCTGTAGTGCACAGGCACTGATGGCAGCTTGCAGCAGCCCAGTGTAAATCAGCCTGCAAATCCTAGCCTGGTGTGGAGTAAAAAACTCCAGCCAGTCACCTTCAGATCAGCAAATTGATCCTTCTTGTGTGGTCACACTCTGCGTGAGCTTTTGTTCCCTTGAAATGCTGCGTGGTGTTGTGTGGTCACCATGCACAGACCCCAGTGGGGAAAAGGTGCCAGCACCTGCTTGGGAATTTGTGTCTCTACATAAACATTGTCTCCTTAGTCAACTTGTTTTCCTCTCATGCTTTTACACAAGGAACCAGGAATAATTGTGTCAATGCTGTCTGTTGAAAGAGAAATGTTCCGCTAACCTTTTGGATACTGGGAAATTCCATGTAAAGCAAGAACATCTTGACAGGGTATAACTTCACATTTATTCAAAATAAAATGATCATTTATTAAGAAAACAATGTCTGCTGGCGGTAACCCCATTCTGATTTTCTAAATTAGCCCTTCTCCACAACAGGCTCATTATCTAGGAAATGACTGCTGCAAGTAGAGTGTTGAAGGAAAACAGGCAGTAGTAGCAGGAAGAATATTGGTATTATAGCAGCTCCCAGTAGTGCTGCTACCATTAAGGTTCTGTCAGAATTTTCATGGGAAGGCTCCTCTTTTCCAATATATTTTATTTTTACATGACTATGAAAACCAGAGCTCTACAGGAAACCTGTGTATGAGGTCTGAGGCCGGCAGTGTGTTTGCTTTGAGCAGCTCCTGGAAAGTAACTCGATCCCACCAGAGTAGCTGCTCTTTGATTCCTGACCGTGCAAGGCATGGATTCTGAACTGCTGCTTTTTCCCTTCCAGTACCCCTAAATCCACCCCTTTTATAATTTTCCTCTGGGGTCTGTTAGTGACACAGGCAGAAGAGCTGTGGCACTGCTGACAGTAGCTGGAGTTTGCTGTTCACAGATCTGGACACCAGACCTGCAGTGTGGGCACATCAGCAGAACATGCACCTGGGGTCATCTTGTACAGGCAGAAGTACTTCTTGTGGAAAGTGTTTCCTGTGTGTCAGCTTCTCTTTGGCTCGTGGGAAAGAATTGGGAGGCCTTGATGCAGTACACCCACTTGTTGAATGTCAGTTTTGCCAGGTGGAGAAAGAAGTCCTGATAATTGATGTTCTGTTCAGTGTTTTTGTAAAAGGACTCAAGGATCGGGTGGATCTAAAAGCTGATCCACCCTCCAAGGAAGAGGAGCACGGATAAGAGAGGGAATGGGTTGGGAAGCATGTGATAGAGGCTTGCATGGTGTTTGTTCCATGGCCAGACAGCAACCACACCTCCCTCAGTGAGCCTGGTAGTGTGGGACCTTCATGAAATCTGAATTTGTGACGGGTCTCTTCCTGACCCTTCTGCTTTATTTAGCTGAAAATCTCATCTCTTCTCCCAACTTCTCCTCATACAGGTGAATACATTTCTAGTTCAGTATTTCCTGCCGGGGCTGAGCAGGGAGCTGGAGCAGTGGAGCCAACCGTGGGCACGTGCTCCATGCAAGGTTTGAGCTCGTGGGAAGAAAAGCCTGTACCAGAGCCCTCCTGCTCTCTGCTCCCTGCCCACAGAGCACAGAGGGAAGAGCAGCCAGTGTTTCCCCCCTGGCTTTGCGTCCCCATGGCCTGGCTCTGGTGGCCAGCGTGGCTACCTGGTGTGGGGAGGAGGAGCAGCCTCCCTGTGGCAGGGATTCCTTCCCCAGTGCAGCCGGGAGGGATGGTGATGGCACATGAGACAGAGACAGGCCAGGCAAAGCCTTTTGGAAGTGCAGCCAAGCCCGCCTGCTTTCTCATGTGCCCCAGGATTTTGGGAGCTGTATTCATTCCAAGCAGAGGCTCCTGCTGTGCAGGGCTTTGGCTGTCCAGGTAGCTGGGTTTACTCTTGTTATGCAAGGACACCAAGTGATGCAAGTACCAGCAAGTTTGGATTTTGTCTAATTATGACCTCCTTAAGTTAATTTTTATGCATCAAAGCTATTTGACATTTGTCAAAACAAATTCGAGTCCCTGGGAGAGATTTTCTGACAAAGCCGCCATTGATCTGACAGCTTGCTCTCTGGGGAAGCAGGAGTGTGGCTGGCATTGCAGACTCGCTGCTTCCCAAGCTCTCCCTTCCTGGCGCTCCCAAGGCAGGGTGTGCGGGCCGGGCTGAGGAGACAGCGCCCTGAGGAACCACAACTGTTGCTCTGGACCTGCCTGGGGGCTCTGGGAGGGAGAGGGCAGGGCTGGGGTGGGCAGAGAGGGGATGCTCTCAGTGTCCTGCAGGGCAGCGGGATGTGGGCACGGAGAACACGACTCAGGACATCACCAACACCGTGGCCCGGGCTTCTCCATTGCGTGGAAATGATTTATTGCACCCACTGCGTCGCACAGATGAGGAATTAGTAGGCTGATATTTCACTTCCATTCTTAAAATAACCTGTTATTTTGCAAAATGAAATAATTTCTCATATAGAGCAGCCTTCTCCCAGCCTTTGTCAGATATTATTCAGCCTAGAGTACTTCCAAATACTCAATATTATTTCACCTACGTGTGCAGAATGCTACGTGCTCCCAACCTGAGGTATCATTCACTGGTTTGTAGTAGCCATTAACATATGCTTTTCCCATGGTTTGTGTACTTATTCCAAGCATGTGCCTTTTACAATGCAGAACACAAGAGACTTGTTTTGTAAGATTAATGAAGGTCACCAAAATTCTCAAAAGTATTCTGATAATTAAGGCTTTGTTTATCAAAAACAAGTTATATTAAGAGCAAAAAGATTCATGGTAATTATTCATAATCTTAACAATTCAAGTGTAGCCACCTCATTTGTGCATTTAATTCTTCTTGTTAATGTTTTGCATAAATCTGCATAATTACTTGAGTTGCCTGTTGTAATTTTGACAGCTACTCAGTTCATGTGCACTAAAGTATATCAAAAGCTTGATGTGCTGAATATTTATAATTTTACGTATGTTCTTGGGATAATATTTTTTCAACAATATTTTTAGTTTTTGCAAAATTGACATGGAATACTGGGAAGGATTGCCAAACACACATCTCCATATCGGCACATGATGGAACCAGAGCTGCACTTAAAGGTGCAGCACCGACATTCGGAACAATTTTAGGGCAAACCCACGTGAATTGTTCACATCAGCTGCTCGGGTCATTTTTCCAGTGGGGTGTTACCCTCCATTATTGTGAACATTGGGAACTTAGCCTTTTTTTAAAAATAAAGAAACCAAAAAGTTTCTCAGCGCGTTCTCCCCACGCCAAACTCGCTGCCTGGATTTTATCCACACCCCAAACCCCAAGTGTGGGGAGCAGGAGCCAGTGTGAGTGTGGCAGCAGCATCAGCTGCAGGTGCACAAATAACAGAACTCTGCACCCAGAGAGATTTTTAGGTGGTGTTTGAAGGAGCTTTTGTTAAAAACCCCCATTTCTTGGCTGGGGCAGCCCGCAGAGCTCCCTGCCTGCATCCAGCACAGCAAACCAGCCCAACAACCACCACAAATGACTTTTGGCTTCCCCCAGTGCCCCGACACGTGGAAATCCAGCGGGTGATGCCACAAGAGCAGCGTTTGTAGGATCCACAGGGAGACCAGCGTGGCACAGCCAGGGTGTGCCATCCTTCCCCCCTGGCACGGGCAGCAGGGGGGTTTGCAGAGGGGAGAGGTGGCCGTGGCCTCTTCTGCCGTGTTTATTGCCCGTGCAGCCCCCAGGGATGCAGGGGTGGGGCTCTTTATAAATATGCCCGTGCTGGGGGGATGCAGGAGCGCTTGCTAACTAATTACAGCAGGAAGTTTGCAGTGCATCTGATGCCTGTCTGGCACGGCTCGGTGTGAATCTTCAGGCGGCTGCAATCGCACACATCAGTCAGGCTTTCTTACAAATGTTGACAAAATGCTGCCTGCAAGAATCGAGTGCCCAGCCCTGAAAAATACTGTCTGGAGATGGTTTTTTGAAAGGCTCTGACTATTGTTTTGGAAAGCCTGAGTTTTGCATGCTGAAGTTTTCAAGCTTTGCACTTAGGAGTAATCCGGTGTAGAGTCGGGTGCTCACCATGTCTTGACATTACTAAAATAATACTGTGCCTTTGACAAAAATAACTGTGTTTATTACCTGTTAGCCCTTCCATGCAAAAACTCATGTTTCCTTAGGAAACCGGCTTTCCTTAAGACAGACAAAAAGGAGGGGGATCCTCCTTTGGACATCAGAGCGTTGTTTCCCAGCAAGGAGATTTGCTGTGAATGAAGTGCTCTTGTCCAACAGGAGGCAAAATCAATGGATTCAAGTGGTATGAAAGAGCAGAATTCCTTGGCTGGCGGTGTTGCAGCTCTGTGGATTCCTCTGCTGTCACACAGAGGTGTTGCTGTACACGGATTTGGAACAGGAGGGCACCAGGAATGCGGGTCATCCTTCAGCCACAGATCCACTTCAGGGGGGCAACACCGTGGGAAGAGGGAGGAACATTTAAACTGTTGGGCTCCAAATATACTGGGGGTCGATTTAAGAGTAAAAGAAGTGCAGTTGTCATGCCCTGCTATCTTTCACTTTAATGAGCACTCAAATGTAAGTGAAAAATTAAAAGGTTGTTATATTTAGAAATAGCTGGAGCCACACACTCGATGTGTGTTGCAAACAGTGGGGAATGAGCATAAAAAATGAGGGGGGAAAACCCATCTACTTTGCAGCTATATTCATTAATTAAAAGAAGATTGTTAAACTAAATTTGGAAAGGGAAAAAAAAAGAAAAAAAACTTCTTTAATTGTGTTTACCCAAAAGCCTTTTCTTCCTAATTTAAATAGCATAAACATCTGGACTAAAGCAATATTAGAATCATGGCAGTAGTCAAGCAAATCTTGTGGAAAATAATGAAATTAGATCCCTGGTGTTGTGACAGAGTAAGGGCAGGATACATCAGTTCGATGTTAATAAAATTTCCATGAATGACTGAATACAATTAAGAAATTGTCAGTTGCGGCAATGAACTTTTGTAGCTCAGAGATGTTTGCATCATTTGATTATGCTGGCAATTTAAAATTGTTTGTTAGTGTCTGTGTTGGGATATTAATTATGACCTTTATTACAGCCCACAATTAAACCAGTCATATAGCAAGGAGCAGCCTGTGCTGTGGCACTAAAGGACCTGAACTGCTCAGAGCAGGGTCTCGGTGTGTTCAGACCATTCACTGATCACCCAAATTGCAGATTATTTGGGATGATCCAGTCCTTTAAGAAACGATTCAGCTGGGTTGAGTAATCCCTTTAATAAAGAAATTTTGGTTTAATAGCGTTTTAACAGTTTTAATTGCTAACAACATCTGTAAAACTGTTTTAAGGAAGGGAGAGAGAAAGCATTTTTAACTGTGGCTCCAAGACAAGCTTTCTCCTGCTTCAGGAAGGGGAACCAATTATTCATTGGTTAATTAGCTGTAAACAACTTTTTAAAGACACATCCATTATATATGTAATTATTGGGGGAAAAAGCTTTAATATTATTTGTGCTAATGCATAATTATTAGTGCGTGCTAAAAGGATTAGCAGCGTTTAGCTGACCACTATTGTTGGGAGATAGCGGAGTGCAGAGAGATTTGCATCAGGCAGGGATGGATCCAGACAAATCACACAGAAACAAAGCCTTGCAAAGTGAAACCTCACACTTTTCCACCTTTAATATTTCTCTGAAACGGGAGGAAAATACATCCCCGCCAAAGGATTTCGGTCCCCAGTGGAATATGCGGGTTCCTGTGATTTTGTTTTAAATTCTTTTTTCCCTTTTCTTTTTTTTTTGAACTCCCATGGCACATTTGTCATACTTTTTTTTTTTTTTTAGGGCTGTGTAGTCCCTTTATTATTGCACAGCTGAGTGGCAACTTTACAATGCCCTTAGTGCATCCATTTACTAACTGTTGTACCTAATTTAGTAGGAAGATGTAAAGTCCTGGTGAAATCTATTTAGGCTTTTGTAATGTGTTGACTGGAGCACTGTTTATACTCATTAGCATATGAATGAAAGGAATCATATTTTAAACACTTAAATATTTTTAATATATGTCAAGGGAAACTGTAACATTTGTCCTAACACATTGCAAATTCCAAGTAAGACATCACAGAACCTGCCTGGAATGTGTGTTGGTTTATTCCTTGTTCTTAAAAAAAAAAAAAAAAAAAAGGTTTGACTGTTTATACTAAAATGACACAGAAAGAGGCAGTTCAGGGCCACATCAATAACAACTTAAGCATCTGAGTGACCTAATTCTGACACAGCCACGCTTGTGTCGTGCTGAAATTGTTGCCCTGCCCGTATCTCACAGAATCATTTCTGTTAACCAGAGCGCTGGCATTTGATGTGCCAGGTGCCAGTATTTTGGGGGAGATCCTTTTTGGGGCTGTTGGTGGCCCCGTACGTGGCTGTGCCTCGGCCCTGAGCTGCAAGGGGCGACCTGAGCAGTGGGAGATTTGTTCAGTCCCCGTGAATTTGGCTGCGTTTCAGAGGCTGTCACTAATGATGCTAATTGCTGCTGGGGTTGGGGATGCAGGCACCTGGGCCTGCTCTGGGACTGCAGGAGCAGTGCCTGGCAGCTCAGAAGGAATACCAGGGGTCATTTTAGCATTTCAGGGCGCTGGGTGTTTGGAACTCTCTGGAGTTTATCGAGGAGAAATGTTGCACTTGGATGTGTCTGATTTCCTTGCAGCATTCATTGTGTGGGAGCACTTGGGGAGGGGATGGAATTGGTGTTACCGGTGCTTTAGTTGACAAAGAAATGATGACATTTGAAGGGATTTGTGTATTTAAGCACAGATGATTATTTAGAAGGTTTTGTTGCTGCAATTTGGAAGCCTCGTAACTCAATTTACTAATTTATTTTGTGATCTGTGACTAAACTGAGTAAAAATGCAAATAGCAGAAGCCCTTTCCGTTTTATCACTGGATCAGTTTACTGATGGGAGGGTCGGAGCCACTCAACAGTTCAACACTTGTGATTTCCAAGTAGTCTGACACCAAAAGCATCCACAGAGGAGGCTACAGGAAAAGTCACGTGAGCAGAGGTTTTAATGGAATTCAGCATTTATTTGTTTGGGACTTGGAATGCAGAAGCAAGACTTTACTGTCCATTGTAAGGATGGGGTTTTTCCCCTCCCATCACCCGTGGCAATGAGCCATCCTTGCAAGTTCTTGTGCTGGGAGGAAGCAACTGGTAAAGATGGGAAGAAAGGCTGGAAACTTGAGTGGGTGTTGTCGTTGCCTTCCTATTGCACCTCTTTTCAGGCAGCATTGACAAGAAGGATCATCTCCTGAGTCACTTCTATTTTTACTTGATGTTCCCCCATGGGGTTAGGCTTGGGGTTTTTAAAGTATTTTTATTTAGAAGTGTGACAGCTGTTTATGTGCCACTTATTTGCAAGTCAGTGTGTTAGCAGTGATGCCAAGCCCACCTTGGAGCCAGCGTGGGGCAGAGCCCTTCTCTGGGTGACCCCAGGGCAGGTTGTGCTCTTGCCTCCCCAGGAAACAGGCCTGGGTCTATTGATCCCTGGTTCTGCAGATCCAGCAGAGGGAGCAGAAGTCCACTAATGGGGTTGCTTTGGATGAAACATTTGGGGTGGCAGATGGGTTGGCAAAAATTGCTTGTGGAGGTGGGGAGCTGCATGAGTCATTCCCCCCATATTCCCAGCAAACTGCTCAATTAAAACACTAAAGTGTCAGTAATTTTTCACATCCTGGACTTCCTTTTTTTTTTTTTCTCTTTAAATTCTCCATGAGTTGGTACATTATTATAACAATTGATTAGAACTATTTCCAGCACTTACACAAGTGTAGTGATCCCAATTAGCCAGCAGATAATTGTTTTAGTAGGGAATAACATCCAGTCGAGTCTTTGCACATCAACTCCCCTGCCATGTTGCTGCATCTGTGAATACACATCACAAGAGTTGCCTCCTTTAAAAAATAATAATTAGAGGTGTTATTTCAAAGGGTGTTCCATGGGTACTGAGCTGTCCTGAGTGTGACACTTCTGGGGGATGGGTGCTCTTGGGGAAGGGAAGGGGGACCCTCGGGGGACTCTCGTGAATCTCCTGGGCTAAAACTGTCATCATCATTAAATAAAACTTCAATTGGGTTCCCATTTGCCTTCTGTTGGCCAAACCTGAAGGTTGTGTTGAGATCGTGGTTCCAAACCTTTCTCTGGACCTGTGGAGGCTAAAAACTCACATCTTCCTTGAGAAATCTAGATTTATTTATTAAAGGAGATATTTTGAAAGGCCAGGGCACTAAACTTACCCAGGTGTTGTGGGAGTGATCAGTGGAATTGCTGCAGCAGAGCAGGGGAAGCAGCCCAGTGTGCAGCTGGCACTGAGGGCAGAGCAGTGTTTAGAAAAGGGAGTTTATGAGAGAACATCCAAGGTACTGGAACCAGTTTTATTCAGACCACATTTTTACATTATAAACAGGTCTAGAAATCTAGTTTGAATAATTTTGATTTATTTTGGTGACTTTAGATTCTAACCCATTTGGCATCTAAGAAAAAAGGAGTTAAAATGAATGCTTGGCTTTATTATTTTTGGTTTTTTTCTGTTTTTCCCCCCCTGCTCTCTTCTTTCATGTCAGGCAAGTGTGCCAGTGAAGAAAAAGAAAAGGGCAACTGGGGGACAGGAGGTTGTGGATCCAATATATCTTAGCTGATGAAGGCAGCTTTGTTTTTTTTTCAGATGAATTCATTCAAAGATAATATCTCCCACTCCAAAGGAAAAAAAACAAAGCCCAGAACAACTCCCCAACCCAAACCATGTTCCTGCATAAAGGAGAAAGTCCAAACTTCTCCCAAAGTAACCTTTTAAGTTAGGGTGTCATTCCTCTGGCTTGGCCACCTTTGTTGAGGAGCCGGTGTGGGGTTTGGTGTTGACTGAACTGGACATAAAGCCGTGTCCTCTCTGGGGAACATCTCATGGAGGTGCTCTGGAGCTCCCAGCAGGTGGGATTGTCTGAGACACTCGAGTCCCCTGAGCCCCACCTTGCTGAGGGGCAGCTGGAGCTGCGGGTGCTCTTGGAGAGGTGGAAGGAGGGCTCACAACTCCCAGGGTTGCAGAACATGATCTCCTTTTGTTCCTCGGTGTCGATGTGCTTTTGGTGATTAAAGGAACAGAGATGATCCCATCGTAATAACAACAACAACCTAAAATAGAACAAAAGCCTCCAAGTCTACACGTTCATGGAAAGACTGGGGGAATGGAAAATGAGGCAAAAGCCAGGATATTCAGGATGCAGCCTTACAACAGCTCTGGCATGAGATGCCGAGGCTTCTTAAACTCTGATCTCTAAGCTAAAAATGGAGTTGTCAGCCTTAACTTTGAATTTTCTTGCTTTTAGCAGTCTGCGTTAAACATTAATGTTATTGAAAATAGCTTTTCATCCGTGTGTATTAAGGGTTTGTTTGCCAGAGTCTCTGCTCCCAAATGCATGAATTTCAGCAGCAGGCAAACATCAAAGCAAGGAGATTTTTCAGCTCAAGAAGTTATCTTTAAAATGAAAGCTTAGTCTCTCACTGTATACTTTCCGTGAATAATTATTAGAATCTATAATAAACAGTCTCTCTTTATTGTTCTGTCTATTATATCAAAAGAGATATGCCTTGATTGTATCATTTTAATTAACTCTTGCTGTGTTTCACTGAAGTTCAAAGCATTAAGCATTGTTTATGTAAGCACCATGACATTCAGGTTGCCTGAAAGAAGTAAATAAAACTGTAGGTCAAACTGTATTAATGTTTCTTGCCAGCTATTATTACATCCGCTTTTGAACAGCATTTATTCTGTAATTGATGGTTGTCAGCCTGTAATTTCCATAGTTACATTCCCAACACTTCGTTTCCCCTAATTTTTGTGGTATTTACACCGTATATAGTCAGAGATTAAAGTCAAATGGAAAAGTGAGTTACCAGTTTTTATTTGACCAGCTTAATATTTCTTCCTTCAGGGGAATTGCTCCAGTTATTTGCCGAGTTCATATATCTATAATATTCCTTTAGATTCAATTTTCTGCCCTTTACTTTTCTCCATTTCATATTTACTTTATTCTTTGTGGTCATCCCATCTAATCTGCCTGCCTGTGTCTACCTAATCGACCTAATATGGCCACGTATCATTTCCTTAATGATTTTATTATTGAAATGACTCTTAGCATTTGATACTTAAGCATACATTAGAAAGGCCTAATTCTCCCATTAGTGGATCAGACTTCCATGGGGCTCTCAGCCTGCTGCAGGAGTCAAACAAGCCCTGTTGAATGTTGTCCAAGGGTTGTAATGCAGATCTGTTTTATTCTTCAAATCTGCATTAGTGAGGAGAAGCCACTGTACAGGTTTGGGGCACTTGTGCTCCAGTGTTGACTGGAGACCCTCACCAGTGAAGCTGCAGTGGTTCCTTTCCCTGTGCAACTGGAGTTTTATCCTCGAGGCCTTTCTTCTGCAGAAGAAACTTAGAAATTAAAGGTTTCACCCACTTCTGCTGTCCATAATGAGCTGCAGATGTTTTGGAAGCTTCTATGGCTTTCTCTACCCATTTTAAGTCCAACTCTGCCAAATTAAGTTCTCTTTGTTTCAGCTCCCTTCAACCAAATAATCGACTGCTGAGAAGTGCAGGGCTAACAAGAACATCTTCCCAATGACATCCCTTCTTACCCTCTCCTCTCTTGATGTCTTCCAGGTATTTAACATCCCTGGAGAGCTGTGCTGGCCCTTTGATTTGAGCTCCCTTTCCCATCCTTTGCCTTTGAGCTCCTTTTCCCATTCTTTGCCTCTGAATTCCCTTTCCTATCCTTTTCCTCTGAGCTCCCCTTCCCACCCTTAGCCCTGGTTGTTTCCTCCTCTCTACACCCCAGAAGTGGCAGCATTTTCCAGAACTACTTCTTTCCATTCCCAGGGCTCTAGGAAAGACTCCCAGCCTTTTCTAGAACCTCTCTTAAGATTCCTGTTGGAACACACAGATTTGCTCCATTCCTTGTCCTGTCCCTCCTGTTCCTGTCACCCCCCAGGTGTGTGTGTGCCACGGTGTGATACTTCTTTGGTGCCTGCAGTTCCTGTGACACAATTCAGGATGGGATTCCATGTCTCTGGAGCAGGATACATCATAGCTCTCCATCATACTCTGTTTTGTTATTCTGCACATGTTTTCAAATTGTTTGAATTTTAACTCTTTTCCTGTTTATTTAGTTGGTTTTCCTATGAGCCCTCTGAGTCTGGGAAGTGCCTGACAAATCCGTTGGTACAAAATAATTTGGATAAAAAGACTGGTTTTGTGTTGTGGAATGGTTTGTGCGTTGAAATTTTTATTTTTATTTCTTTTTTTTTTGGGTCAAGCTTGTGGTTTACTTAAAAGAGGTTGTTAAAGAGAATTCCATTGTGTTTCTCTAGTGAAGCATGGCTATCCAGTTGAATATGCTGCACAAGCACTGAATAGTGTGACACTTAAGGAATGCTGGATTTATTTTTGGACATGTTTTTGTATTTCTTTATCGTGGCAGAGACTTTTTGGCAGGAGGGTGGCAGGGAACTGAAGTGTCCAGTTACGTGCTGTGGTTAACAGAGTTCCTGCAGTTCATTTCCTTGCCATTAGATTATTTTTCCTTTTTCTTTATTTTTTTCCCCCTTTTCTAAAAAAGATAGTGGCAGTTCATTGACTTGTCTGTTGTGGGCAGAATCCGAGTATTAGGTCAAATTAAAACCTGACATTCCCATATGCCTGTACTTTTGTAATTCCTTCCTCTGCTATAGAAAGTGAAATAGCTCTTTGCCTATTGCTGAAACCAAAGAAACAAAGCAAGAGACAATTTTTACTAGTTCATAACCAAGCAGTAAAGCTCATTATTCCTGGAGTCCTCAGTGAAAACAAGGGAGCAAAGGAAAATAGGTGAGCCTTCCTCCCTCTTTTTTTGTCTCTTATTTAAGGAAATGGCAGGATCTCAGGAGAGCATCCCTAAGTAAGAGAGTGTAAGTGCCCAGAATGATGGTTACAAATAATTGTATACAACAGACAGACAAATTGTGCTGATTGTCTGTATTAAAAAAAAAGGTAAAAAAAAAAAGGTGGGGAGGGAAAAAAAAGGGCAACAAAAAAAAGCCTGGCCAAAAGACTCCAGTAAATCATGAAAGTGATCTCAAGTGAACAGAGATGGATTTCTGGAATACGGTGTGCAATGAAACCACTGACCTCTTATACAAGGGTTCATGTCTTTTTCTACAGAAACAGATGGGTAATAGCATAATGCTGAAATCATGCTCTACATAATATGGACCTAGTGATTGCAGACCTGATTGCTTGCCATATGGTTGCTGAAGGGTTGAAGAGAAAATGGGATGATATGCAAACCCTTAAAAGCAACATTTTTATTGAATGGCCATTACATTAAAACCCAAACTCTGCAAATGAAGGCAAGAACTGTGGTGAATAATGATGAAATAACAAAACAATAAAAGAAGGAACACAATGGCACGGATTTGTTTTCAATATGCAAAATAATACCCCTCATTTTTTTCCCGTGTCATTTTGCCTTGTGTTCGGTGGGAAGTTGGTGGGACGTTGCTGCCTGCAGGGCACAGATCCAGCATCGTGGAGCATTGCAGTGTTCTCTGGGTCAGGCAGGAAGGGAAAATAATCACTTGTCTCTGAGGAAAAGCTTCCAAGTTGAACGCTGGCTGGAATATGCAAGTTGCATAGACGAGCTGCGTTACTGGGAGCCTGGTGGAAACCCCTCACCAGACTTGCTTTTCCAAGACAGGCTTCTACAGCCCCTATTTCCTCTCTCTCTTCAGAAAATGCTGCTTTTGTCGGTGGTTTGTCTCTTCCTGGTCCGTGCCTGGTGAGCAGCCTGTTGTTTTTAGCTGGTATGTCTGTGTGAGCTGTGCAGTGTGGTTGGAGGAAGAGCACAGTGTCAAGTCCTCCCTCCCGATGTGCTCTTGTCTACAACAGGTGAGATGTAACACTCAGCAGTGTGGCCACAACCTCATGGCCATCCCCACACCTGTGCTGGGGATGTGTGTCTGTGAAAGTGTGACATGACATGTCTTTGAAACACGAGACACACAAATAGAGGCTGAAAATCCTGGGTTTTTTGGCTTTTCTTTGACGGGCAGGCCCAGCGTGGCTTCTTTTTGAGGCACTAATGGCTCACTGCCTGTTACTGCTGTAGGGAGGGTACCTGGTGCTTGAAAGCCTAGAGAGTAAGAGAGTATTGAGTATGAGAGTGTGAAGGGAGAGAAGATGAGCCACGAGAAGCTGGCTGGGCTCTGCCTGCTCCAAGGCTGTCGTGGTGGCTGGGTGCTCAGTGCAGGGTGGACAGGAGTGGCTTCTCAGCCAGAGAGGAGCCTTGTGTTCTTACCTTTCCTTCCTTTGGAAAGGGGTGGCTGGGCAGGTACCAGCTCCTTTCAGCAGGTGCAGTGTTTGCTCCGTGTGGGGGCCCCCATGGCATCTCTGGGCACTTGTCCTCCCTATGCCAAAATGCTTCCAAGATCCAGGCGGGGTAATAAAGCCATCTCTGATTAATCACTACTAAATACAGACCTCCTGAGCTTGACAGGGTTGTCTGATGCATCCCATAAATCACAATTTGTTTGACTGCGAGAATGGGAAATATTTATTTGAACAATTATTTCCAAAGGGGAGCCTGCCACGTGCCTGCACCTCAGGCTCATCCTCAGGCTTTTCACGGGCTGCCCACCTCGCTTGTGTTTCATCCAGAGACCTAAAGGCATGTGACAAGCAGCATGTCCCAGGATTTAAGACACTCTAAGTATGGCAAACCAGATTTTCCTGTGATGAGAAGAGATTTCCTGCAGCCCTTCAAATCGATTCTCATCCTCCCGGGCTCGTGGCACGCCGGCTGGGTGGCAGCAAGAAGTTTTGCATAACTTTTAAGAGCCCGTGCTGACCTACTTAACAGGCATCCACTGCTACATAATGTATTTAGGTCAAGTATTGTGTTTGAGCTTATCATCAATCTTGTAATAGTCCAGCTCACTGTGAGAGCCACAGGTACGTGATTGATGCAAACATTCCAGAGGGCAGAAAATACTCCTGTCATTTTCTTAAAGGGAGGCCTCTGGGCAGCCTGTTATTATTTGTTATTTTTATTGGAAAAGCAGCAAGGGCTGCCAATTGCCACCCCCCCACCCTGTGCTGGTGCCCCACTGGTGTTCTCCCTGCTTAAAAGGATGTCCAAAACCATTGTGACAAGTGATTTTAATTCTTTTAAATGGTTCATTTGGGCTGGACAGTGCACATGGCTGTTCAAAATCTGGGCTTTTACTGTGCTGAGATACTGATTGGATCCTAACTTCCAAAATAATACACCTGGCAGTTCTGTACTCAGTAGTTTTGCAGGATCAAAGTGCCTTTTTTCATTCTGTCCCCACCACAGTTGTAGTCTCATCCCACATTTTGGGCAGGCTGTTGAAGCCTGTGCTTTAATAGAGTGGTGCCAGCACACTTAGTCACCCAGACAATGTTAGCAAGGTGCACCTTGGTTTGTGCAGTAAATTGTTGCAGAGTTCTCTGACATCTTAATGCTCTGACAGGATGTGAAAGACAATAATGCCACAGGAAAGATCAGAAAAAAGGGCCCTTTATAGCTATTGAATAATATATTAGCTTTTAACACTGTATATATGAGCAAAATGGGATAAGGTATAAAATCAACAGAATAATTACTTATGCCAGACGTTATGTATTTTATCAGGGTGAGGTGTATTTTATCAGGATCAGAATTATACGACCTCACACCGTAGTGAGAACTGGCTTGATTGGTATTTATTGCCTCCTTGAGCTGTAAATACCTGTGGCCCAGAGGAATCTGCCCCTGGGGCTGATGGAACAATGGAATATGCACGGCAAAAAGTCCAATTTAAACACGGATCCCCGAGTTTGGCAACTTGTCTCCCTCGTTTCCCTTTGAAATGCTGGGCAAAGTTTATCAGTCGTGTGGCAGATTGGGTTGTGCTGTCAGCTTCGGTATTCCAGACAGAACTTCCATGAGGTTAGCTGCTTCTGTATTGAAACACATTTGGAGAAATAAAAAGAATTGTACTAAATACCTTTCTCACAAAGGAAGAGCAGTCAGTCTTCAGTGTGAGCTCTGAAGGTCTTAAATTACACCTTCATGTTCCTTTAGAGTGGTTTGATTTGTGTTACAGCTGGGCCTTATTGCCAGAGTTTTGACTTATGGTATTTAATGATTGCTTTAAAATAGTTCTGGTGAAATAATAATAATGATGATGAAAAAGTTGATAATCTTTAAGCTCAGTTTTTGCTGATACTCAGAATCATGTTTTGCATCTTCCTCCCATAAATTCTAAGATCTTCCCAAGTCAGAAAGGATTTCATTTCAGTCAGAAAGGATTTCATTTCAGTCAGAAAGGATTTCATTTCAGTCAGAAGTTGTGAGTTCTGTGCCTCGGGTTCACCGCTCGCAGCCTGAGAGTGAGTGGGCAGAGGTGAAATTCCTCCTGTCAAACACGGAGCCGATGGGGGGGAAACAGGGAGGCGGTTGTATGCAAAATAGAGACACTCATTTATTTATACATGCAACAAGAGAGAACTTCTTACCCAGGGTGACAGAAATAAGCACAGCTCAAAGTGCTTTAGGAAGTGCACGCAGAATGAGTGTTGTCTTAGGTAAAGGCAGGAATTATGCAAGATGAGCAGGGGTTCTTTTTCGGAGCTCTAAATGCAAACAAATGGGCTGTTTGTTTTCAGGATGCAGTTATTGTTTCCCCAGCTGTTGCTGCAGCTCAGGGTTGGGTGTGTTGGGTACAACTTCACCTTCTCCTGCTGCTGAGGGTGGCTGAGCACACAGAATGTGGCCCTGGGTGTTCCAATTCCTGTGGCAGGTGCCTCTGGTTCCAGAGCCTGAGCAAAGAACTAGTGAGAGCATTCCCTAATGCAGGAGGTGCATGGAGGGGCTGTTCTAGGTTTTTGTTACAGCTTTTCCCTTTAAAATTCTTAGAAAGTAGGGAAGCTCCTTCTAATCTTTTAGCTGTCTTTTTTTCTTTTACATTTAACAGCTGAGCAGCACATCGATTGATCCCTTTCCCCAAACATTTTGAAGCACTTGAAACCACTTCTTGCCACGTTGTTTTTTATAGAGATTCACTAAATGAAAAAGTGCTCCTTTTCCCTTGCAGGTATATGCATCATTTATAGTCTGGCTTCATTATATTCTGCACTGTATAAACTCCTGTAGGAGAGTGGTTATGTAATGCTCTTATGTCATTACATTTACATGCATTAAATTCCTGGCAGAATCATATTCACTGTAACAAAAGGTTCATTAGCAGGACAAAAATGCTTAACTTGGGAAACTGCTGGAAGAAGTGAGACACATTTCCAGGCTGATATTGTTGATATGCAATTATATATTATGTACAGAGTTGATCTGGGATTAGCTAATCCCAAATGACAAGTATAAACGTGATAGAAGTTGTTCATTCAAATCTCTTTCTGTAGCCATAACTTTGAATAGGAGTTATTGTTAAATCTGGAGTGTGTGTAAGGGCCACTCAGTGCAGTTAATAGAGCGGTGCCATTCCCACCACAGGGGAGCTTTACACGGAGCCAGCACTTTGCAAGCCACAAATATGGAGAAAAAGTTCCTCGCTGCATCTTATTTACATGTGCAAGTGGTGCAAAACGAATTTACAGCCTCGGTTCTGTTATGCATTTAAAGCTGCTCTTTATTCCTCCCCTGGCCTGGCCGGCCCTGCGGGTGCTCTCAGGGAGAACACCTGGGCACGTTCCTCGGTGCAATGTCACAGCTCTGCCTCCACCAACTTCGGGAATTGATCATTTGGGTTCTGCTGAAATGGCACTTAAATAGCGGGAATATATCAAGAGTTAAAACTTCATTACTGGAGAGCAATAAAAATACATCAAGCCTGGAATATTGTCTAGAAGATCAGATTTCTTGGTGCTGTTGACACTTTAAAGAAATATGTTTATTTAAGGAATAGAAATTCTATATGCTGGAATACTACAGTGATAAATTGCATTCTAGTTAGGCTATCTCTGGTGTTCTAATTTTATCACCCAACAATGGGCTGGGTATCCTGTGGAAATCAGCTGAAAAATAAAGGAAAGAAATTAATGCAAAGGGGAAAATCTGCCTGAACCTTTCCCTGCTACTTCAGTGGGACTAATGCTGACCAGGGTTTGGAGTCTGGAAACGTGTCATTGTATTTGTCAGCACCTTTACATTGGGTTCAGGTGTAAATGTGCTGGAGACAGCACAAAGAAACGTCTCTGCCTGTAGTTTCTGTGGGGCTGGGAAGCAGGGGACACTGGGATTGTCACGCCAACCTGGCAGTGGGGATGCTTGCGAGTCTCCAGACTTCCCTGTCTGACAGCTCCCCTAAATTTAGATGTTACGGCTGTTTCCCTGACCCGAAAACTCCTCGCACAAGTGTGGATCCTTAAAAAGGGCTACCTGGAAATCACTCTGGTAAACATGCCTCGCCACTTCCAAAGCTGCGAGCAAGTGATTTTTGGACATATTTCCCAAAGAAATTGCTGCCTGTTCTCGGCTTTGCAGATGGTTTCCCAGGTTGAGTAATTCAAACGACAGGGAAGGACAAAAGCTCGTTTGGCAGAGCAGGAGCTCTGTCATTACTCGTGTTGGGAGCGTCTGTCTCGTTCGTGTACTTTGTGTCTGGGAGCTGAATAGGCTGTGGGGACATTTCTTCTGGTTTCACTTATGGGGGACCTTCTTGGGGCATGATGAGGTGCCTACAGCTCGGATTGTTTGCTGCCCCTGCAGTTGCTGCAAGGCAAACCGAGAGGCCTCGAAGGATGAAGTGTGAAGTCCCCAGGGATTGCCAAGCCTGGTCGATGTGACCACAAATGGCTCCTCTGGAGAACAAGAAAGCAGGGAGCCTGGCTTTGTAGGGGAAAAAATCCCAAACCCGTCCCAATATTTATTTATTAGTTTACTTATAGAGGTGTATCATAACTCGTGCTCTGACCCGAAGTTGCTTGTCACAATTTATTAAATGGGTGTGGGATTCTGCAGCAAAGGGGAAAAGGTGTCACTGAGAGAGGCCCTGCTGTGCTTTCTCAGGGGTCTCCACTAGGTGAAGGCTGTGTCTTGTGTTTGCTTTCACTCTCCAGCACCTTGGAGAGAAGGCTTTGTGGAAGGAGGGTGGAGGAGTTCCATAGTCAGTTCATAGTCATACCTCTTCAAAACTGGGTATCAAGGGTGCTGGGGGTCTGGAGGCATCTGCTCTCCGTTGTCACTGCTGGAAAACAAGGAGAGGCATTTCAGAATAAAGCACTTGGCACACCTTTAGTTCTGCAGAGGGGATTGAAATGCTGCCTTTGATGTAAATCAAATGAAGCAGCACTGGCAGCCTGCAGAACATTACTGACACTGCTCTGCAAAGCTTGGCCACCAGGCAGGTTTGCTCTTCCTCCTGTTCCTAAATTCTCATCATTCCAGGTATTTTTGGTGTATTCTCAGTGCCAGTCTTTCTGGGTTTAAATATGTCTGAAAAAGACAAAAGACAACCAGAAAGGAAGTGTTGATTTTAGGAACTTTGAGTCACTTGGTTTGGCTTAAAAACATTAGGCTTTTGCATTAGAAGTATCCTTTGAAAAAAGGATGTCTGCCTTTCAAACTCTTGAATGGGAAAACATTCAGGTTTGTGTCAGGCAGAGCTTACAGATATTTTTGTAGATGCAGCCTTAAAAACAGACACCTTTTATAAAAGAGGTTTTGGGGGGTTCTTTCTTTGTAACTTGACAGGATGGTTTGTTCATGTCAATAGTCTTTTGATCACTCCAAAGACATTGAAACAAAAATGTCAATGCCTCCCGTTTTTGGATGCAGCTCCCTGAAGTATTGTTGCAGGAGGAATATATCAGATTATTGCTATTTTTTGAGTTGGGAAGTCTGTGGCTCTGTCCCAGAGCTCTGTGGAGGCTGGAGCCACATTTGGGGTGTCACTGAGTGACACCAGGGAGACGTCTCTGTCCTTTCCTGCCCATCCAGGACCTGCACAGGGTTTTGGTTTTGTGCTCTCGAGGTGTGTTGGCTCCTTGTAAGGGAAGTTATCACTGTCAGGCATTGCCATCCACATTGTCAGAGAAGGGAGGGTTCAAATCTAAACCTCCTTCTCTCCCAGCTCCTGAATTAGTGGGGTTTTGAGTGTGGTTTCCCCAGCAGAACAAGGATTTCCTAATTCATTTCCACTGCCAACCACTCCTCACTCGAGGTATAAAACACTGTTTATTTCTGGAAAATGGGGGAACCCAGAGAAATCCATTAAGATCCAGAACTGCAGAAACGAAATCAGTTTGTAACAGGAGATTTTTTATTTATTTAATTTTTTTTATTGACATCTTCAGTTTGTTTTGATGTCTGTAATTAAAGCGCTAATTACGTGTTTCTGTTGCAGTGGTCATGCTTTTATTACATAATTGCTACAAGTTTTTCTCTCACCACGAACAATATTTGTTTAACCTTAGTGTGTTGTAGTTACATCCTTCAGAATGTAAAAGCTCAGAAACGGAGTTATTGATTGTCACAATTAACTAAATCAGAGGGGCTCAAAGTTCTCTGCCATAAATTAAATATGTTTTGTGGCAGAGGATCAGAGATAATTAAAGGATGGAGCAACTGCAGTCATTAAACAATAAATATTATTTCTACACCAATTGAAGAAAATAAAACACGCAAAAAAGGGAGTAAATCTGATGGCTTTTAAAAGGATGGGAAAAAAGTTTAGCCTGGGGTAAAAGCATCCTTTAAAAAATAATTTGTACTGTGCTCCTTTGAGCTTCCTTCTGTGTTGTCTCAAAAAGCATCTGATTAGGTGAGATGCAATTCAGTCACCTTCTCTTCTATTTTTTTTTCCCCCTTTTGAGTTTAGGCATAATTTTTGTCAGTATATTTCAATGTATTCATTAATTTTTCTCATTTGTTTATTTTATGCAAACCATAAGAGACATTTTTTCCTCAGTGAAGATTGCCTCTTTATTTTATTTTGAAATATTTGTATATTTATTTCATTAAATGAGATAATGCTTTTTCTTATTAACATAATTTCCAGTACATTAAACATATTTCTCCACAGACAGAAGAGAGGAATCAGATTAAATGACAGTTAAATCACTTGCAGCAATTTCAACTGTTAAAAGAAATAAGTGTCTCTGTTTTCTTTGTGATCACGAGATGTGCTGTAAAGGGAAATGAAATACTAAAGAAAGGAGGGAAAACATAAAGAAATAATGACTGACTTATTGCAGTAATACCACTGAGAGAAGAAAAACTCACTACAAATAAAAGGAAAAATAATATAGTGGGTTTGAAAGTTACCAAAATTCATTTCTTATTGATGAGATCAGTGCAGGCCTTGCACGAGGTAAAGTGAGGGGGGACAGCTAAGCACACCCAGGGCAGACAATGCCATAAACAGGGGCAGAGGGAAGAAGAAAGAAACCCTGGGCATTTGCAGGGCTGCTCCTCTCAATGCCTGGAATTCTAAAAGAACTCATTTTTGGCCACGTTTAGGAGAGGGAGGGCAGAAGAAATCCCCTCATGGGGACCTGACAGTGCCCTTCATGTGGTCAGGGCTCCCCACGTGTCCTTCCTGCAGCCTGTCCTGATTCTGCTGCAGGTGTGGGGCTGCAGGAAGGGGAAGAGAATCTTATATTAACTCATAATATTCTAGAATAATTACCACAACAAATGTATTTGCCTTAATTATATCTTTGTTGTTGTTTTCATTTCCAGAGTCTGGCCAAGCTGCCTCCAAGGGATGTTTGGATGGAGCCCCTGGGCTGAGGCGTGTCTAAGGTAAGGTCCCCATTCCTGCTTTGCCCCACTCCACATCTCCTCTGTTTGTGCTTTTAGCTGGAAACCACTTGTTCTCACCAGCTTTGTGGGCCTTGTTTTGTGCAGTCCTGAGGAAGGACTGCTCCAGCAGTTGCCATTTCCCATCTCTTTCCCAGTTCCCCATCAGGGTGCTCTGCAGCTTGGAGCTCCTGATGCACAGGGGGTGTCACACTCTCATTTCCAGCCTCAAGATGAAATCACAGAAGGGATTCTTGGGCTGGGGGACCTGTTCTAACTCACTGCTCCACCTCAGACTTAACCAAACCCACAATTTCCATGGATTTTAATTGGAGTATTTTTGCTGTTGAATGCCTGATGAGGAAAAGTGATGTCACTGGGGTACAGCACCCTCCCTTCTGTGGAACAGTGCAGGGAAAGAGGTGGGAAATGGCACAGTGTGAGGGTTTTATGGCATTGCTGCCTGGGGCTGGAGAGCTGGCTCTGCCTTGCTGCTCATGCACTCGTACAGAGTCATCACCAAAGGCTTTGCACCCTGGGGCTGCATCCCTCGAGGCCTCTTTGGAAGGTCTGTGTGCTGTGCCAGGGGCAGCTGTCAGGGAGTGGAGGTGGGAATGGAATTTAGCAGTGGAGGAGACTCTAAGAAATGCCAGTGTGTGTGAAACACAACTGAAGAAATCAAACCAGGAGCTTCTGTCACCGTCCTGCACCCAGCAGAGCCACTCTGTGCCCCTGGAGGTGCAGCAGCTCCCAAAATGCTCCCAAAGTGGGCACGGGCTGAGGGGCATCCCCAGTTCTGCTGCACCATCCCTGTGTGAGGAGGTACAACAGAGAGAGAGAGAGCTGGTAAGTGGAACGGGGTACACAGAAACCTTTCTAGCCATGGTGCTTGTACTCACACCCTTCATTACCACATTTTCAGAGGGCATAAAAGTCATTACTGTGTCTGCTGGGGCAGGAGTGCCATCCCTTTTCACACAGAATTGAATTCAGCTCCCATGGGAGGGCTGCCCAAGGCCTGGCCCCGTGTGCTGGCTTCTCCTGCAGCATCTTCACCCCTTGTCTTGGCTGTGCCTAAAGAGGAGATGAGCTGTGCTGGGCTTCCTCTGCAGTCACCAAAGGGACACAGGGGTCTCCAAAGGAACATTCTGATCTCTGGGCATTTTCAGGCTGTCCCAATGGGTTTGCAAAACCCCTCTCCTCTCAACAAAGTACCTTTAAGAGAGATTTTTGGGTGCCTCTGCTCTGAACCCTCACTAAGAACCTGATTTGATTCAGTGCCAGCATGAAACAGAGCGTTTCCCTTTCTGCCTCTGATGAAGAAGCCCAGCACAGCTGTAATTAACTCCTGAAGATGCTCCATCATGCTTGTCAAAATGACAAGTGTGACTGTGACTGAGATCGACGGGCACCTGCCAGCCGTGGCAGAGAGAAGCAAACGAGGAGCTCCCTTGGTGAGGCAGAGGTTAAGTGAACAGATGTCCTCCTCTGCATTCTGCTGCAGTCGAGCCACCCTCTGAATAGCCACCAAGTTCTTGTCCCTGTGAACAATTGTCCTCTTTGGCCTCAGGGGGGGACTGGTAGGATGACCCCAACCTTCCTGGGGTCCTTTTCTCTGTGCACCAGGGCCATACCCTGCAGTGCCACTGGACACATGTTCAGCTCTGTGTGCTGGTTGCCCCTCTGCAATAAAGTGAAATAACACGTAACAATTAATGGCACTAAGAGCAGGTTCAGACTTCAGTTTATAACAGTGTGTGTAAAGGCTTAGTTAAGTGTTTTTAAAGAAATTGCTTTTAAAGGAAGTAGGGGATGAGAAAAATCTGTTTCCAAGTTCAACAAGTTTTTATTTTGCATATTCCATAGCAAGGCCATTTTTCTTTTGGAGACACTGCAAGAAACTAAATCAGTCTTTGGCTGTGAGGGTGCAGCACTGAAGGTATTCCAGAATAACATGCTTTAGCTTTTGGGAAATATTAAAGCATGACTACATTGGACTTTTTGTGTTATATAACAGCAGTTTTCCCATTCTGCACTAAATATCATTTTCAGATTTCTCATCTAGCATGATATTGCCTATTTCACGCCTCTAACAAAGTGGCTGAAACAAGCTCTTTCCCCGACCTTGTGATATTTGTGCATAAAGGATTATTACCTGTGGTATTTTTGGAACAATGAATAAAAGGCAGCGTTGTTTAGGCAGGTGCAGACAAGCTGTTGGGTTTCTTGTCTGATGCCACAGCAAAGGTTTGTGCCAGAGTTCAGAGGGGATCCAAGAGCATTGGGCTCCCCTTCTTGTGCTTGGGTTAGTAGGCTTAAGATCTGGAGTGGTTTGCAGGAGATACTGGAGCATTTTCCTGTTCTATTTTTCAGGCAGTATCTTGCTGTGTGACCTATTCCATCTGTCCTATGGCAATAGTGTAAGATCAGTGAGCAAATGTGCTTGTTTAGGGGGGTACCCAAATTCACCAGCATCCTGCTGATGTGTGGTGGCAGTGCCACTCCCCACTCTTGGGCTCTGCTGGTTTTGGTGATACTGGGGATAGTGCCCCTCAGTCTTCTGGAGCCAGGAGAGTGCACCAGGCTGGTGGGAGCACTGGAGTGCAGAAGAGACTGGGAATTGTGTGTGAGGAAACCCAGTGAGACTCCACTCTTGGGTTTGGGGGTTGGTTTTTTTGGTTTTCTTTGGCACAACAGGAATGGCAAAATGAGGGAGAAAAAAGCAAGCCTGTTGTCTCTGCTCTTCAGAGAAGACCTTAAACAGCAGAATCTCCACTCCAGTCACTCTGTGTGTGTCTGACCTGACTCTTCCTGTCCTGCTGAATGGGATGCAGCTGGACAATATCTTCACTGAAACACACTTGTGGAAATGCAACGGAGGGCTTTAGTGAAGATCAGATTCTGTATTCCCTTTACCTAGACCTACATTTGTCAATTCTTGTGGCTGTGGTTCAATTGCTTATCTCTAGAAATGGCTCTGTGTGAGGGGTGGGGACTGTGCCTTTCCCTCATGGAGGAGCAGAGCTGTCAGGCTCCAGTCAGAGCAAGGATGAGATTTTTAATGTTTGCTTTGGTGGTGTGGTTTGTTTTTCTCTTTTTCCCTGTGATTCTGTTCAGTGTCATTTTCCAAAATAATTTGAAGGGTGCTGTTGTAGCCTCCTCTGAAGGCTCTCAGGTGTTCCTTTCCTGCTTTCACTTCACACCTAGTCTGGTTTTCCCAGGATGTGAGATTCACCCTGTTGCTCTGTCCCTCTTCTCCCTGCAGTGGCTTTGGCATTTCTGAACTTGTTCACAAAGGAGAGGGACATTTCCAAGCCAATAAGTTTATGAGTTGGATAATTACCAGTGTCTGGATATGGGATGGAGAGACCTCAAGGAGGAAAAGAGGGACACTTTGGTGGCACTTTGGTGCCACTTCTCCCCAGTGGGATGTAGGTTGGGACAAAGCACAGGGTTCACTGCTGTCCTTTGCATGATGAGGGTCATGAGGTGCTGTGGCAGGACAAAAAGAGATCACGGGAAACCAAGTTTCAATAGTTCTGTTGCCCTGTGGAAACAGATCATTGTTCCTTTTTATGGAAATTCAAATGGAAAAAGTGGCTTGGACGGAAAAAAAGAAGTCGCTACTTAATGTTTCTCTCGGTATTCCCAGCAAGTAAATGCGAACATAATAAAATGATTGTGTTTCTTGAAAAAATTTTGGTTAAATTTAGCTTTGTTTTCTGTTTAAAAAAGGGGAGGGGGGAGCGATAATAAATGTCATTTGAAAAGAGAAGTGTCCTTGGTTTCCCGTTTTCAGTAGGCTTAAGATAATTCATTTGTTCTACTTGTAGTTTGTCAATTGATGCATCCCTTCCAAAACTGTCTGTGGGCCCTCTTAGCCAGAGTTTCCTACAGTTATTTTTGCACTATTGTTAAACAGAACCATCCAGCATGTTGCTTTTTCAGTTTATTGCGTGGGATCAGCACATAGTTTTCCATTGTGGCATATTTGTGTGTTTGTCACTTTTATTGTTTACATGCCAGCATATGGCCAGAAAGACAAACTTCTTCCCTCAGCTTTCTTCTTTTGTATTGTGCAGCCCACGGTGCCTTTGCATCAACAATTTGTAGCAATCAAATGCCTGGAATATAATCAGTTTGCTTAAAAAGAAGAGAAGGAAAAATTGGAGAACTCAGCACAGGGATCAGTGAGTGGCTCTGTTTTCCTACCCAGGGCTGCACGGAGGGCAAAAAAGCGAAAGCCTATTTTCATTTAAACTCTAGTTTAGCCATTTAGTCTCATATATCTCATGATGCCGCTTGCACAGACACAGTGACTGCAGCAAGGGCTTTTCTGAACAAGCAGAGCTCTTCCCATTGGCAGAAATGTGCCTGCCTGGATATCAGAGCATGACAAGCACCATATGTCTGTGTTTGGAACCCCAAACCAGGCGCTACCGGCACCACTTCAGAGCAGCTCATCTAAACCTGACCAGAGAGAACTACTAAAATAATTCCGACTGGCCCACGTCCCTAAAATGATCAGCTCTGTCATTCCCTAGGTTATTGCCACTCTCTGGCAGGTGATTTGGCTGTTTTTTGAGGCAGGAATGTTGTTGCTTGCATGGCTCCTGTAGAACAAGGGGTTAAAGCTTTAAGCAAAACAATCATTAACTTGCAAAACTCTCCTATCTGTCTTGTTCCCATGTGGTTCCCATGTGGTTCCATGTTTTCAGCTCGCCCAGTAAGCAGTAACCAAAGCCCAGTAACCAGTCTGAAATCCCACCCAGCACATACATCGTGACAAATCCTCTCTGTTGGCCTCTCCTGGGTTTTATGGGTCCTGGAAGCTGTTGCTCACCACGTGACCCACCACGTACAGCCTGCTGGAAACAGAAATCCTCATTTTCTTTACTTTCTTGGGTTAGTTAAGTACTTTCAAGAATACCAACTGTGATTTGAGGTAAAGAATCCCTGCAGCAATTAGGATTCATTTACTACTGGAGCATTTTATTAATTACACATTTGTAACCACATGGATAGGCACAAACCCACTCACACATGTCTGTATTTAGAGATTTGGAGACAGAAGATTTAACGTAAACATAGAAATGTTAAACTACTCATGTGTAGCCTGCGAAGGAGATAACAAGAAGGATTCTGTTCTCGGTGTGATTTGTGAACAATGCTAAGTAAATATTCATCATTAATATATAATAACTGTTGCTTTTGGCAGTTCACTTTTCATTTAATTTGATAATGTGTCCAGCAAATGAAGTGGTACAGGCTGCAGTGTTTCACCATCACAATCGTGTCTTTTCAATCATTGTTAAGCGGAGGCAGCTCAAGGCAAAGCTTTAACCCCCACTAGTTTGGCGTGTGCTCCAAAGCGAAGGCGCTATCAATCTTTATTGTCTGTCTGGCTGGCTGTAATTGCATTCAATAGTCCACTGATCCCGCTGTCTGCGCTGCACTCGGCGCCGGGGACGAGCCAGATGCTCACGCTGCTCACACACGGCCAGTGGCCACTGGGGGAACTGGGGACAGGCTCCTTCCCTTCCCTGGAGTCTGGCATTGCCATGGAGGGCCCTGTCTTAGCCAAGTGCATCCCACACTGCAAATGTCCCTGGGAGTTCTTGTGTCCCCATGAACCGTAAAACAACACCAAACACCCCAAACAGCCTCAGAGTAATTTAAGGTGACTTCAGCAGTCCCAGCGCTGCAAAAAGTCTTTCAGAATAGACTCCAGTAGTTACAATTATCTGATTCAGCCAGGGGGAGTTGGAATTATGGTATTCCATACTTTGATCCATCTCAAAAGTTTTGGTGTTTTATTCCTGACAGCCTTTTTGGCTTTAATTTGAAGTAATAGCTGGAGTGTTTCAGGGAAGAACAACCAATACTGCTCTAGTGCAGTTTAAGCAGGGATGTGTCTTTGTGAGGGAAAACTCCAGGGTGAATAAGGGGACTGTGGAACAAGTGGCTTCGTGGCATTCCAGCTTTCAGGGGAAAGAAACATCACAGTCTTCTGTTGAACTTTGCTGCCCAGTATTGAAGGGTGGCTGGGAATTGGGTTGTGGATAACTTCTGCCTTGTTCTGGTGTTTCATCTCCCAGTGCACTTGGGAGTGAAGACAATCCTTTCTCCATCTCTTCTCTTGGATAGGCAGCTGCTTCGAGTGCTGCAGGTGTTGTGTGGGCACATCAAAAATAACCTCTGCTAAGAATGGCCTTGATGGAGGAGAGGAGCAGATATGGATGCCCAAATATTGGGTTTCATACATCGTTCCATCCTGTGAAACCAAACTGAATTGTGTTTGGAGATGCATAATGAACTTTGTACCCCTTAATCTGATGTGTACGAAGAGGAGTCATTATTTGAGGGAGTTGGGAAAACTCAAATTAATTCTTAAAATTCAACAGTACCTACTGTTGCCTTTTTATTTTTTTTCCCCCTTTGCATTTTGTTCAAATTAATTAAAGTGCACAGATGTTCAATTAAAGCTTAAAAAATCCATGGCCACAGCTGTGAAGCTACATTGTTGAGATTTAACATATCTAATAGTGCTTCTCTCTTTGAAGAAATTCGATTAATGGCTCTCTGCTAAATAATTTTGCATTGATAAATTAAAGGAAATATGCAGTAAACTATAAGGAGATGTAGGCTGTCCCCTCCATTATTTATGAGAATAACAGATCAAGGCATTTTCTGATGGAGAAAATACCTGGTAAGATCATGTTTAGCAAAGTGAAGTTTGGCTTTTTGCTGATGTTTCCTCTGTTAGAGCAGACCTTCAGCTCCTCAATTAGAGCAGCCCCACTGGAACTAGAAAACCCCATTTATACAACTGTCTCCTTGATTGTTTTGGCTCCAAACAGGTGGAGAGCTGCTTAGCGATACTGCACAAAATTGGTTTATTCTTAACTAAAATTAAATCCAAACGAAGTAATTTTTTGCAGGCTAGTTAGTTTGAAAATTCCCTTCAAATTCCCTCAGAAGTTTCCCACAAGTTTGCCAAGTTGTTTTGTGAAGTACAGGTGTGAAGGAGAAGGTTCTTCCCTTCTGCTCAAAACCCTTTCATTTCACAATGAAGCATTTAAAATTAGAATTTCTCTGAGGTAAATGGTCTCAGATGAAGAAATGAAGGCTGTTGTCTTTGAAAAGATAAGGAAGGTTGTGGGTTCAGTCCCCATGTGGGCCATTCCCTCAGGAGTTGGACTTGGTGACCCTTATGGGTCCCCTCCAACTCAGAATGTTCTGTGAGAAGCCCTGAACTTGGAAACAGAGTAGTTCAGAAGTTAAAAATTCATAGTTAGGGCCAGTTTGAGGAAGAGGAGAATAATTTCTGAAACATTTCAGTAGCATTAAGTGAAATTTCTCCCTGCAAAAGCTTTGGCATGAAATTTCCCTCAGTTTGTGACTGTACCAAGAGAGTTAAACGCTGTAATGGGACAGGAGCCTGAGCCCTGGCCTTTTGGGGCAGCTTTGCCATTGAATCAGCAGATTCAACTAAGTTCCCTGGTTTGCATGGATTTCTGTGTTATATTGTAAAGTACCTGTGTGCTGAAATACCCAGGGATGTGGGTTTTCAGCAGGAGTTTGGGCAGAGAGCTCGGCATTTTGAGTTGTAAATTCTTAATTTCGCTTCCCCCCGGAATTTCCAAGGAGTGTTGGTGTGTTCCTGTAAGTCCTGGGGAGGGGATTCAGCCTATCTGTGTGTGAAAAGGCCCGTGGAAAGCAGCCCCAGACACTTCCAGGAGCATTTGGGAGGTGAAGTCTGACATCCTTGCTGGGTGTCTGCACAGATGTTACATGGCTGTCACAAAAAAACAACCCACAAAACCATGAGAAACGTTCAGGTGTAGAAAATTATTCAAATTATGTACATATTCAGATGTTTTATATAAAAATAAGAAGATGCCACCTTGTGGTAAGAAAGATGCTTTAGTGTATGCAGACACCCTTTGGGTGAGCAGGGTACCTGGCAAGGATTTTAAATTCTCTTTTAAGCAAGAATTTAACGTGTAAAATGAAACTTTAGGTAGAGAAGTGCACACCCAAACTTCCCTTTTCCACGTGTTTCCCTCCTCCTCTCGTACTCAGGGTCCTCCTGGCACTGCTGAGGATTTTCCAGGCTTCTCATTCCAGAGGTGCTTTTGGTGTTCTCCCAGGAAAGTGGGGCTGGGAGGAGGGACCCCTTTGGGCTGGCCAGCTGGGCCCTCTTTAGGTGGCTGCTCGTGGGTGATTCTGCGTGGGCAGGCTGAGGAGAAAAGTGTTATCTCTCTTTATACCCACCACTTGGAGCAACTCTGACTTGATTTGTGGCCAAGCAAAATCCCCACACAAACAGGGTTTTAGAAGATTGATCTCATCTGTGAATTCATCTTGCAGACAGGCATGGTTAACAGCTGTGATATTGTGCTGTTCTTTATACCAGATTATAAAAAGTTTGTCTTTGCCTTTGCACCTCGTCCAACTCCATTTGCAATGGGGAGGTGAGTTGTGTGTCCTCACAACATCATCCTCCTCCTCGCCAGGATGCTGGTCTGGAAATGCTTGTTTAGGTTAAAAAAAGAAAACTCAGCCTGCCCAAATCTTATTCTATTATTATTATTATTATTAATATTATTATTATTATTATTATTCTATTTTCTGCAATTTGAATAATGCACTTTA
>WBMV01006452.1:448239-511183 GCA_013396655.1 Campylorhamphus procurvoides
CAGCACACTCAGTGAGAGCACAGCAGAACTGCCAACACCAGTGTTGTCTCCCTGTTCAAGTCCCTCTATTTTATACATTGATGATCAGGGGGAAAAAGTACAGGAAAAATAAGGATTGGGGAATGTTACAGCCCTAAATTCTGTGTGTGTGCACACACACACACACTTCTTAACAGCAGGGGATGTCTGCTCTGGGCAGACACCTCAGTGCATATCAACACTAAAATAATAATAATAATAATAATAATAACAATAATAATAATAATAGGGGGTTAGCACTTTCCCCCCAATTTGAAGAAGTACTGTGCTTGTAATTAAAACATACTTTCTCTTAACATAATTTATTTCCTTGCATAATGTAATTTGACAGAGCATTATAAATGTATATCTCTATGCTTCATGACCCCATTATGAGGACAGTTTTTCCATAGTAATTAATTTGTGTTCTGTTTCTTCTTGCTTTCTGATTACACAATCAGGATTGAATTGTGCAACCAACATCCTGATTAAAAAGAGACAAAAAAACCTATACAGCTCAGCTCCCTGAAAATCTCCTCTTGTTCCCCCAAAGACAATGGCAAAATTCTTATTTGCTGGAGAAGACAAAGTTATTAAAATGGGTTGCAAATGGGCAGAGGAGAAGGTGGAGCTGCAGCTCCCCCGGGGAGGGAGGCAGGGTAGGAAGTACCAGCCACAAACACAATTTGGAGAAGTATTGCAGCAGAAAAGCAAAACCATTAGAAAGCTGGGATTGACAGGAGGGATTTGGGGGAATGTTTCTCAATTTTCTCCAGGTTTTAGGATCGTGGTAAGGTGCAGTGTCTTTCACAGCAACAATTCATTTAGTTGCCAGAGAATAACTTTGAAACAAAACGGGACAAAAAGTGATTTTAATGCAAAATTGAAAATGCTACCAAATGCATAAATAATTTACATTTTTGTTACCAAATGCACAGCTACTTTAATTTTTAGTATCATTCCGTCACCAGGTCTGAGAATCTTTGCCTGCTGTGTGTTCCCACTGACCCAAAACGTGCTTGAGGAATGATATAACCAAACCTGTCGCCCTAAGAAGGGCCACTAAACCATTAGTCTGGAATCACTTTTGTGCTTAGAATTAAACACACATTCTGGGAAACAGTGGGATTAAATAGTCTCAATTGTGCATATTTTTATGCAGCTCAGCTGCCTTTGTTTCTTTTATGCTTGTTTTTCTCAACTCTTTGTGAATAATATAATCTTTGATTATTGCTTGGCTACTAGTTAGAAAAGCAAAATTTGTATTAATTTCCTGAGAGTATTAACAAAGTGGGTGCCAACTGTTTCAGCACATTTGCAATGCCACGTTGGTCTTGAAAATAGTCAGTTAAAGAATTTAGACCTTAATCCTCCAGACTGCAGAAAAGTGGAGAAACTGAGTCACAGCCCTGCCTGGTGCCCCTCTTTATTGATTATTCCTCTGGCCCCTTAGTCATTGATTCCCTGGTCACTTGAGGATGTGTTTGGGGGGTCATGGGCTGCCCAAGGGCAACAACAGCACATCAGTCACACCTTAGAAGGGGCTGTGCCACAAACCTCAGCACTGGGCCATGCTCAGTAGGGTGCTGATTAATACAAATTATTAGTTTAAAATAAAAAATAATTTCAGCAGAAGTTTGGCTGAGCTTATATTTGGGAGCAGTGAATTCCAGACTTTAATACCCTGGCTTTTCCTCGTGGCACATCCAGTTCTGTACTATCTCCTCTTCACTCCCTGTAGAAATAACCCTGTTTACTACAGAGCTGCCACTCCAGATGTTACAACTCCAGGGAGTTACGGTCAGAACTGGTTGAAAAACAGGCAAAATGTCTTGTGGAGCATTTCTGACCAATTCTAATTATTGCCCTTAATGTATCGGTGAACAATTTGAAACAGGATTTCTTTGGAAGGTGTGACCTGCTCTTTGAAAGTGGGGGAAATACTTATTTTTAATCACCTTCATCTCAAGAGCTGTAATTGAGGTTATGAAGTTACAGTGGATTAACAGGTTAGAGATATTTTTTTCCAGTATCAGGAGACAAATTCAGTGAGTTTCTTACAGAAACTTTGCTAAGTGCTCAACCTTTGAACACAAATGCGAAATCAAGTGTTTTAAGTTCGGGCCATAAGCTTCACATTAGAAATTAATCATGAGATGTTTTGGTGATAAAATCTCTCTCATTTGAGAATGTAATTTATTAACCAGCGCAATATCTATTTCAGGGCATTATTCAGGCTCCAATAAAGATTTTCATAACATCAGAAGGCCATGCCAATATTAAGCCCTGTGCAAAAGGCGAGTGTGCTTTGCCCTTGGCTCCCAATCTCCCCTTTTTTATCCCCTTTGGGATGCAAAGACAGGAAACCCAGGAATGGAAGTCGGTGTTTCTGGACTAACAGAGAGGTCACAGCTGATCCTGAGAGGGGTGGGAAAGGTCCTTGCAACTCCCTTTGCATTTGCATCATTTTCTTTACGTTGTAAAAGGAATTTAATGTGGCTCCAGCGTGCTGGCTCTGGGAAGCCTCGTGGAAAGGCAGGAGGGACCTGACAGCGCCTGGACTGGGCTATTTTGCCTGGGCTGTTAATTATTTTCATTTATGAAATTCGAAATTCGAAATTCTGTTTTAAATATTGAATATTTCTGGTGGAATGACAGCTTGCGCTCGCTTTAGGATATGCCTGCTTGGTAATTATTCATGAGGAGAACAGCTGAAAACAAACTCGTTATACACCTTGGCAGGGCCCTGTGATTTGAATTCTGTGAAATTTCCCCATGGCCATGTGACTTTATTCTAAAGTACTCGAGCGGTGCAGATGTCCAGAATGCCAGAGCTGCTACAAATGTTATTCCTGTAGTCAAAGTTTTGAATCATCAGTGCTGCAGGAAAAGGGGAGGGGGGAAATAAAGGAAAAAAAGGAAGGAAAAAAAGACCAAAGGAGCAAAGACTGATGGCACAGGGTGTGTTGGAGTGTTTGTCACCTCCTTCAGTATGTGCAGCACGGAGATATCGTAAGGGAAATATCTCATTGCATGTTCAGGGCACAGGATGGGATCTTCAAATTGACAGTGCCTGAAGAACAGCCCAGTGTTTTAAATACCTCCTGTAAGCCACGATACAATAAGCATCAGCACTGGCATTTTTGGAAGTTTAAAAGTAAGACAATTTCTGTGCAACATTGGATGAAGAATCGAAATGCTTCAGCTTGAGCTAAAAATAAAACATTTCTCTACTTTCGCCTTTTCTTTTCCTTCTCCATATGGCTCCTGAAACATTCCTTCATTTAAATAGGTTTTAGAGCTCTTTCCTTATAGTTCCTAAAGCATTCATTGCTTTGGAGAGAAAAAAACCCCAACATTTTAGCGTGTGCTATTTTTGTTATTCTAATTAGAAAAAAAAAACAGCTGGTCCTGTGCAGCTCTGACTGGAGTCTTTCTCCACACATTGTTCAAGTTCTTTCTCTCTCTTTTCTTCTTCCCTGCCAAGCCACAGGCTCCCACCTCTCCTCATGCCACACGAGCTGGCCCCAAAGCACTGAGGAGCAGCACGTGTGCCAGGGGACACCGAGAACAGCCCTGCCTGGCCATGGGACACAGACATCCCCCTAGGGGTGTGGGCAAGGTGGGGATCCCCAAGGGATGGGCAGTGACACTGGGCCAGTGGCCAGTGCCTTTGGTTGCCTTTCACAGGGAGTTTTTAGGGCCAGTGATCCATTCCTTTGGTTGCCTTTCACAGGGAGTTTTTAGGATCAGTGATCCATTCCTTTGGTTGCCTTTTACAGGGAGTTTTTAGGGCCAGTGGCCATTGCCCTTGGTTGTGTTTCACAGGGAGATTTAGGGCCAGTGCTCTGAAGTTATTAGCATATGTTTGGTGTGAGGGTGTCTGTGGGTATTAGCCATGCAAGGGAAGATCCAGAAACTTCTGTTCCTTTGAAAGGATATGGAAACACAGAGCCTGTGACAGGATCAGGGTGCAGTTTCTCCCAGTGAGGTGGAAGGGGCAGGGGTGTTTCTGTGGCACATCCACCTCTGGATGCTGCTGGAGCTGCTCTTTAACAGTCCTGCTCCTTATTTAATCTTTTCCTCCATAGTTTCCCCCTGTTTGAGCTCCACGTGTTGGTTGGGTTGCCTTCACAACTCTCCCAAACTTTGCATCCCTGTTTTGCCAGAGTGGAAAGTCAGAATTTATTTCCAGCTTTGAGTAAAAAAAAAAAAATCATTGCATCTATATACAAATAATTACATCAATATGGTTATTTTGGAAAGCTGAAGAATCCATACCATAAATATTAATTGCATTTCAAGACAAATGTTATAACACACTGATAATTTCGAAACACTCTTTGAAGCCCTAAAAGGGGCCATTAGGATGAAAATCTGTAACTGCCCTGAAGATGCACAGATATTTTTGTACATTTATATGTTGTTATTTAATACAGGATCAACGCTGAATTTCTTACTTTGGAGGCCGCAGAGCATTTCTCTGTCTCTTTAGAAACACAATAATCTCTCTAATTCCCATGCCACGTGGTGGTGTCCCACTCGCAATAGGTGCGTAATTGAGGGCAGGATTTGACCCTTTGATTCTGTAAATCACATATGATCATTACACGAGGCCTCAGATCTTTAGACGTCGTACGATTGCCAGCTCACCAGCCACCCTGCCTTTGTCACATTATTTTTTTTAGAGTCTGACACTCTAATGAAAGCAACACAAAAGGCTGCCAGAACCCAGCTCAGAATGCCCAATTTGCTTTGACTGCCATTTTAGAGAGCAAAAGTGTGCTCCATTATTGGTATCGGTGTCAGGAGGAACTTGGAGCAGCACATCTTCTGGACAGGGGCTGCACCTTCCTTTCCTTGCGAGGCTCCTGCACATTTGTGGCATCCTGTAAATAAGAATTCCATAGGAGGAAAATTAATGCGTTGCTGCTGCTGGACTAATCACCCTCCGTGGAGCACAAAGATTCAAGCATTACTCAATTTTCAGCCCATACACTTAAAGCGATGAGATTTCAGAAGATTTTGCCTGTCTTTGTGTATAAAGGCTGAGCAAACCCCATTTCCTTTGGCCCAAGCTTCTAGAATAATCCCCAGCACATCCATTTATACTCATTACCTGCTGTCTGCAGCAAGGGAAGAAAGTCTGCTTTTTGGCACCTGTTTTGAAAATCTTGAATTCCTTTCCCTTCTGTCCTTCCCCGCCGCAAACTTTTCCTGTCCTCCTCATCTGAGACACTTGGGGAGAATGAGAGCATTAAAGCAAGCTTGTCAAACGTTAGGCTGATAAAGAAAAGGCTTGGAAATGCATTTTGTTCCCTGGGGAGAGAGGCTGTATTATTCCGAGGTGCCCTCTGCTGTGTCAAGAGCTAAAGATGCTCCATGAACCACACCTTGGCAGAGATGAGGGGGACCCTCCCTTCGAAAGGCTCGGACCTGTTGAGCACCCTTTTCATCATTGCACCATTGGAGCGTCTCAGATTAATCATCTCTTCCCACAAGTAGAATTTCCTTTTGTTAAGGCCTTCGGGGAGCCAAGTTTTTTCAAAATGCACGCTGGACAGGACTGAAGGGGCTTTTTCCCTTTGCTTTGGAGCCCCGCTCACAGAAGCAAACCTCCATGTTTAAACTGACAAAAGAGGCAGCGAGGGTTTCGATTCAGAGGGAGAAAGATGTGTTGGGCCCGAGGTTTGTGAAGATCCTGCATTCTCCTGAGTGCTGGAGGAGTCTGTGCAACTCATTATCTCCTGCTCCAGCGTCTTAAAGAAATCCCTGGCTATATCAAATTTAGCGTTGGCATAAATGTGTGTAACTAATATTAGAATTCCAAGGAGGATCTCGTTAATCATCGTTAAAAAAACAATGCCTGGATATTCTTAGAGGTGGGATTTGTTGGGTGGGGGGTTTTTTTATGGAGTCAATTGAGGCTTAATTTTCTGTGTGGGTATTACATGCACAGATCTCGAGCCCCAGGGGGTTTCTTCTGAGACATGACAGGGAGAACACATTGCTGCTTGTGCAAAACGCTTCTGCCATTGGTGCTCAGCGCTCTGAGAGAATTTTCTGGCTTCAGAACATGCTAAAAAAATTTTAAAATACCAATCCTCCCTATCCCCACCCCCCCACCCCCATTACTTTTCAGGGTGTTACAGCAAAATCTGAAATGTAGAGTTTGGAAACAAACTCGGTTTTGGACAAACAGGTACGGTGGGCTTATAAAGAAGTTGGATGTGCAAAGTTAGGCTTCAGTGTGATTTACTGGGTTCTTTTGCTTCCCATTTCTGCTTTCCTTCTGGATGTCTCCATTGTTCTCCCTCCAGAAGGAACAGGGTGCAGCAGATTCATCAGGGCCCATTATTTACTGATTCTGTGCATTGTTTTCACAAGGGTTGAACTCAGCAAATCATGAACTGATTATCGAGTTTGGCAAGTGGCTAATGAATCACTGGTGCTGGCTCCGGGAGAAGCAGGTTCCTCCTGTTTCTGCAAGTCTGCAGCTTTCCTCCAGATTTCACAACTCTCACTCCTTCCTTTGCCTTCCTCCCTGAATTCCTCTCTTACCTCCAGCAAACCCAAAGCCAGTGACCACTGACACCACTCCCAGTGTGTCCCCCTCAGCAGGTGGGTGATACCTGTATTGACTGAAAGCAGAGTTAAGAAAGAATCAACAGGATCTGAAATTTTCATGAGGTCTCGGGCGAATGAGAAACTATCAATAAACTTTAAGTCATTATAAATCAGCTGCAAGATGGCACTAAAATAATATGCAATTTCAAGGGAATGATTTTAATAAGTTGGCAAACCAGAATTGTTGATTAATACAGCATAACATATTCCTTGCATATTACGGAATAGTAATGAATTATTATAAAAATACTATTTTATAGCTGTAATGGAGCAGTGCAGAAACTTTAATAGTGGCCTGCAAAAAAAGGTTCTTTTCCTTCTCATTTTTCTCTCTCAGCTTTTTGAAATGCCTGTCCCTACAGGATTGTTACAAGATAATAGAACTCAAAGATTTATTTCTGATAAAAGGTTTAAATTGCAACAGCAAAATATAATAGCCCAATAACAAGACTGAATAGATATTAAAATAAAGAGGAAAGAAAAAGGCACAGACTTATTGCTTACCTGTCTGTTCATGGAAACGGATCCATCATGTTGCAACTTGATAGGAGCTCCCTATAACCTGTATGTTGGAATTTATTATAATCATATGGTTTGGGTTGGAAAGGACCTTAAAGCCCATCCAGTGCCACCCCCTGCCATGGGCAGGGACACCTTCCCCCAGCCCAGGGTGCTCCAAGCCCCATCCAACCTGGCCTTGGACACTTCCAGGCATCCAGGGGCAGCCACAGCTTCTCTGCCCAACCTGTGCCAGGGCCTGCCCACCCTCCCAGGGAGGAATTCCCTCCTAAAATCCCACCTCACCCATTGCCCCTTGTCCTGCCACTGTCTGCCCATACAGAAAGGGTCCTGTCTCAGCTTTCAGGTCTCCCTGGAGTTCCCTTCTCCAGGCTGGGCACCCCCAGCTCAGCTTTTTTCCTGGGGTAAATTTTCTGAAATAAGGAATTCCAGCAGTGGGAATTAAAGACCCCCCACAAGTTTTCAGGGCTTGTGTGTGGTGATGATCCTTTCCCTCATATGTTATGGTGCTGTCTCGAGATTTAGGTGTGAGCTCTTGTGCTCTTGCTCTGTATCTTTTTATTTTCTTTATTTTCTCCTTTAGTAAGTAGAAATAGGCAGTTACAGCGTGGAAGATTGGAGAAAGTCTGTAGAAAAGGTGAGGAATGGGGGGAAGGAACCAGAACTACTTTTACAGAGAACAGAAAAATTTGGGAGGCTGGGAGGTAGAGCCTCTGTCAGAGACCCCTGTGAGGATCGTTCCTGCACACAGGCATCCCAATTCAGCCAGGGACACGAAGGTGTCACCTGCCTTTCATTAATAAAATGGAAGCTCATAAAGAAAACCGGATTATCCTGAATTTATCATCAGGTAATTTTGTTTCACTTAGCTCTGGTAATAATTGTGGGGTGTTATTTCCTTGTTTCTCTTCCTTTCTCCTTTGCATACCTAGACAATCTTAATTTCTCATGTTTATTTATCTTTTTTTTCTGGTTTAATTTGACAGGAAAAGCTATCTAGGACCCCAGGAGGCAAACACAGGGCTAGGAATTGGTCCTTCCCGTCTCCCCCTTAATGAAATAAGAAGCAACTGGTTTATATTCACCGATGCTTTGGCAATCCTGGGTTATTCTTTGTGTTCAAACTCTTGAAATGGTAGTGTCTGGCTTTAGTTTTCTAGGTATTTGTTGGGGTTTCTCTTCCTTTTTGTCACCCCCACTACGAAGTGGTGAAGAGATTCATCTCTCCCATGATGACTCTGAATATTCAGCTTCCTACCTGCCTTTCCCTGTGTTTTGCCCTGGATCAGAGCCCTGGGCTCGAGGTGCACGTGGACAGGCTGACTGAATGAAGCTTAAATGCACTGGGGGCCCCCTGAAGACACAATGCTCACCAGGGAAGTTCCAGAGGAACTAAAGTAGCACCCAAATTTAAAGCATCTTTGTTTCTTGCACCCTCTCACTCAGAAGTTGTTCATCTCCTCCAAAATCAGGGAAGTGAGATTTCAAAATTAAACCCAAATCTGCTCTCACCCATTGAAAGTTCAGTGTGTTGGTCAGATTTTAATCACTGCCCATAAAAACTGGCAGTGCAAGTGGGAGAGACAGATCTCCAATCTTGCCACAGGTAGAAAATCTCCCTCAAACCCCATTTTTGCCCAATTCATGGCAGCTCTGCCAGGTGCAGGGAGTGACCTGAAGGCCACCTGCTCTACAGCAAGTGGTGGTTGAAGCCTGTTTGGTGTGAAAACTCCTTCACTGGTGATTATAAAATTTCATCTCCACGAGCTGTTACTGGGTTCAAAATGAATATTCTTTATTTCAGAAATTGTTGCCCTTAATTGGTGGTGTTCATTATTTTTGATAATCCAGTGGCTGCAAAGTAGTTTCTGGAGATGGCCTAATCTCTCTTAATGTCTCTGCTGGCACCATGGACTCTGCACTTCTCCTTCTAAATGAAATCTTTCTTGCTTACACATTCTTAACCTGCTCAAGCATTGCAAGCCAATAAACTCCAGATTCTCTTAATTTAGAGTTGCTGAAGTTGCTGAACAGAAATATTTTCAATTTGATATTAGTTTCGTGATATGGGAAGCAATAGCATGAAACCCCAGACAAAGCATTCCCAAAATATGGACTGAATGGCTGATTTATTTCTTTTATCATTTAATAAGAGTGAAAGAGTTAGGGATGATGCTCTAACGTGCCAAATCCTGGAGAAAAATGAAATTAATCAGATTTCTGCATTTCATCTGTATTACCTCAAGAACAGACCTAGAAAACCCTTCATTTCAGACCCTCTGAAAGACCATGAACCAGACTCCTCCTGATGGAGTCAGGAGAAAGTTCTGACTTAATTGGGAATTAGGGCAGGACCAGTAGCATCTAAATATCATGTGCTTGTCATGCATCTTAAATACTGAAATCTCCCCCTCCCTTCCTCTGGCATGAAGTGGCACCACTACAGGTTTTGTTTCTCGGGGGAAAGTGGGGTAAAAGACAACACACTCTGCAAAAAGGAAATAAATATGTTAGGCTTGACTCCAGTTGCCTTCCCAGAATGGGCTTGGTTTATCCCAGGTCCATCTTCTGCTGCTCCTGGAAGCATCTGATGTACACTGAGAGCTGATGAGAAATCTTCAATGGAGTAAATTTGGCTTGGCCTGTTTAATAAAAGTTAAAGTATTGCTGCCAATTGAAAGCCACGAGACTAGAGACATTCCGACAGTTTTGAGGGGTTTTTATTTGTTCTTTACCACTGCTTCCAAAGCTCCCTCTGCTTTGCTGTGGGAAGAGCAGCTCTAAAAGGTGCATGGACAGCGTTCCATCCTCTCCGTGGGTTGTTCATACTCTTTGTGCCCAAACCTAAACCAACAGTTGCCATTTCTAGGTAGTGCTCAAGGCAAGAAATAGCTGGGTTTGCTCTCACTGGATCGTTATGCTTCTGTGAATCACACAAAAAGTGTAAGTTTATCCTAGAAATGATATATTTTTATAATATATTATCCTAGTTTATACCCAGCATGGTCATTGGCAACCTCCCTGTTCTTCTTGAGATATTGACAGTCCTGAGCATGTGGCTGGTTCTGTGTGTGTGTGGCTGAGAGCAGTGACTTCAGCATTTTACTGTCTTATCCCTGTCTAACCCCACTGGTTTATGGGTTGCTGTGGAATATTTTGTGTATGGAAGGAGCAGGGCAGCCCCAGTTTAATTCCCTGGTCACCTGCACACACCCCAGCCATCGGTCCCCCCCCTTCAGGGGAGTATCTGTAAATGTTATTTTCAATAAACATTTAGCCGGCTCATTATTAAATCTTCCTACAAATTTCATCTTCTGGAAGATGTTAAAAAGAAATCTTTGGAATTCATCAGCATGTCTTAATACTTGTGCTTGGCTAATGTTTTACATTTATAGGAGTTTTAAAAGGCAGGTGCAATGTGACATATCACAAGAAGCAAATTAAACTCTTGTAAAGCACAGCTGGAATGCTAAAAATGTGTATTTGTAATTTAAATATGTGACACCATCACACTGTAAAATCGGTTCATAATTAGAAAACATCTGTTTTTTTCCAATATGGTGTCTAATAGTATATTTAAATAATTTAGAATGCAATAAGGAGGGGGAAAAAAAAGTCAGGCTTTTTTTTTTTTCCCTTCTGTTTAAGTGTCCTCTTCCAGGTCTTTAAGTAACCCATCATTTTGAAGCTAATTCTGGGTTCGCATTATAATCACCATTGATGAAATACATATGCCAAACATATGTGCTGCTATGACCTTATTGTCAGTCAAGGAACAGGTTTTGTGGGTGCTGTTGTTGAGAAGGATTTACACACTGTCACATCGCTGGGTTTTTTCTTTTCTGATTACTGGGCAGCCGTGAGTCAAATAAAAGTTGATTATTTTAACAGTCAGATTTACGTGAACACGTATATATAGTAAACACGATGCTGTCCAAGGGGTTTAGGATATCTGGAAACCTACTTAAGCTGCATTAAATACTGACTTAAAATGTGGCGGGATCAGCTCGAGTTTAGCTAATAAAGTTTGAACCAAACCACAACTTCTCAAATGAAGTTAACATGGTAGATTAGGCACCCATCTGTCATCGGGGCTCAGGAGGAGGGGATTTATACTGGTGTGATGAAATTCCTAATGGGTGTTTCTGTCCTGCCTCCAGCGTGCAGGCAGAGCATGCCCTGCATTTACCAGCACTCAACTATAGCACCTTCCTCTTGCCATGGCCCAAGCACCTATTCCAGAGGAATAAAGGCCAGCCATTCATTCCTGACCAGGCTTTGGGCTCCTTTTTCCATGGGCATACAGGGAGAACTGTTGGAAGTGTTCCAGTGCTGCTCAGGGAGAGTTTTCAGCTCAGTATCTGGGCAGTGGCGTTGGTAAATGGGAGTCCATCCCTCACCTCCCCATTGCCACGGGAGTGCTCTGGAGGAACAAAAGGATGTGCCCTTTCTGTGTTTTCTATTAGAAATGGAAACAATTCTTGCCCTGGAAATGAGGGGAAAGAACCTAAAGCTAACTTTTTGAGGGCCGGAGTGCATGAAGTCAATGTGGTACCACTCACAGACGTCTCTCCTGGCTGCCTTTCCCCAACCTTTGCTGCTGCAGCCCACCACAGGCTTTTCATCAGTTTATGCATTGTGTGCCAGGGCAAATAATGACAGAATATCTAGCTAAAGAAGGGGTACTTAATCAGCAATCAAGATTCAATTTGTTTTAATTTTAGCAGGTGTTTGTGAGGTACATTGATGGGAGAGATAATATGTACTGCTTTCATTAGCTCTCTTGTTTTTGTGCTTGAACATTTAAGAGCCAGATGTTCGGAGGTGAGCTGATCAGAATATTAAGTCTCCAGAGGTTGGTTTCCATAGTGTTTTACATTCCTTTCTTTATCTCCCTCGGTTCACCCTGAGCTATGAGGTGCAAGTGCTTGCAGTGACAGGCTGCATCTCTGCTTCCTATTCAGCCAAAGCCTTAAATTAGTCTATTTTTTTTTAAACAACACAAAACCTACAAAAAACACAAACCCACAGAAAACAACTTTATTCTAATAATCTGCAATTAATTCTTGGTCCTCGGGTCAGACTCGTTTCTCACTCAGAACTAGTTCCGTGGACAAAGCTCTCATGGAAATTATTTGTGTAGTAAGTGGTGTGTTGCCAGGAGGTTTTCCATGGAACCACCTTCCCTCCTAAGCTACTGATTCCAGCACCCTCTCAGATTCAAAACAGAATCTGGATTGTTGCTGTGCTTTGGGAAAGAAGGGGCAGCTGTGATGTCAGAATGCCCAACCATGAGAGGGGCTCCCAAACAGCCCTCGAGAGTCACCTCGGTCGATGGGTTTGTTTTACAGGAGATACACAGGCTGTATTTGCTGTATTTGCCTATCCCAGGGGTTAATGACATAAGGCCACTGGAAGGACACAAGAGATTGCACAATAGGACTGCAAAGGGAAGCCCGTGGAACCTTCTGGACCCCGATTTTACCCCACGAGGTGACACCCAGCAGCCTGGCTCAGGATTCTCCTCTGGGATAAACCTCCCCAGTGTCGTGGCCGTGGTTTCTTTGGTAGGGAAAAAACCTCATGCAGAAATGAAGAGTTAAACAGCACTGCCATTGGCAATGCTATAATGTTTCCCCTCACTATTAATTGTTCTCTGTTTACTTTGATGCTCAAAGATTGCCCTGTTTTACAAGCATATTTTCTTAATTGTGTCACCTTGTACTGTAAGTGTGTCAGAGGGGAAACATTTGCAAGTGATTAGATATGGACCTTTGTGTCACCAAATGTATGAGGTACATACCCTTATAGGATATAATTGTGATCTTTTAATATGCGGCCATTGACCCGGACTTGTTATTATCTATTATAGTTTATAATAATGTATCTCTTTATGATTAAATGATGATGCCTGGCAGAACACTATGATTAGCATTTCAGTTATTTATAGATTATGTCAGAGCAGTAATAAACATAAAATGCTGTTAATGTGTGGCTAATGAAATCTGGACATGAACAAGTTTATGAATTGATATAATTCATTTGAGTGTTCTAACTGAGCTGCTGGTTCTCGTCATAATTCAAAAGCTTAGCAGGGTTCACCGATTAGGTGGTAGACTAATTTGCTACAAAAAGTCAATGGGTTTTCATCGTCTTGGGCTATCATACACAGCATGGCTGATTGCATAAGGACTATACAAAGTAATTCTCATAAATATATTTATTAAGCTTAATATGTTTTGTGAGGTTAGGATGGAATCAGCTAGTGCACAACATATGTGGAACAAAATCACGGTGTGTTAGATACTAAAAAGATATGTTCAGTAAAATCATTCAGCAGCGGATCGATGAGGGAGTTATTTGAATTTTAAAAAGTGAGCAATTCAATATCAAATATAAATGAGAGCCATAAAGAATGATACAGATGATTGACTGAGTTTGCTCGACGTTTATTTTACTTTGGCATCACAATTTCATTTCATGCTACGAATGCCATTTTAAACGTGGGCTCCTCAGTGCAGGACTCGCCTGCCACCCGTCCCCTTGGAGCGACGTCTGCTGGGTCTGGTCACCAGAAAAGGCGTGCCCAGCCTTTGCAGGGTGTCTTTTCTTTTGGTTAAACAGTGCATGAGGAGGGTATTGGATGTGATTTCCCATTTAGGATCTTTATTTTTCCTCAGCCTGTCCGTTTCTTGGTTTCTTCCCCTTTTTCCCTGTGACAGAATCCTTTGCTTTCTCCCATTCTTTGCTTTCCTGCATCAGATCCACCGCTGGTTTAATCAGGTTTGAATTCATCTTTGTGCTACCCAGAAATGCTTTTCTCTGGAAGCACCGGACTAATTTATACCCCCTGGATAACTCTGTCTTTCTCACCATCTTTATCTCCCCCCAAATGCACTGGTTTAGAACCTTTTGCTTGAGCATCTGTGCATAAACTCACTGGGCTCCTTTATGAAGAAAGGAAATTTGTTGTATAGAACCTCCACAACATTGCAAAACACTTAGATAAGGTAAATAGCTGAACGCTTTTATTCATTTATTTTAAATACTGACATATTAAAATTTAACAAAAAGTATTAATAGATCTTAAAATATTACAAAGAAACAAACCCAAACAATCGGAAATTATTTACTTCTTGTGCTGCTTACTTAAGAAACTAACAGGATTAGTCATGAGATTATGGCCCTGGGACAGTCTCATTAACAATAACATTAATCACAAAATTCTCAAGTTTTCCTCCTTCCATTTGAAACCCCCCAACTATGTTGTTATTAAGGGGAGAGAGGGAAGTGCTGCTTGAGGACCCTTATACAGTTGTATAAGCATTTCTTGTTACAGCAAGAGTCCAAACAGAGCCCTTTTCTGTTCTCCCCCACATTTGTCTCTTGACCCAACACGTAATCCATGTGATCCCTGCACTTTAATCTTCACCATCAGGTTTTCCTCTGTCCCTTCCCTGTATCATTCCCACTACATGCATTCCTCCCTTGCGTTGCATAAATCTTTGTCTTGTCCCTAGAAGGAAAAGAAGACTTATGTAACCATAAACCACACGCCCCACTCGCTCCTCCCTCTCCCCAAGCAGCTGCTTTTGAGCTCCTGGGGCAGATTTAGGAAGAGATTCGTGTGTTTTTCTGAGGGGGGTTTAAAAGAAGAGATTAAAGATGCAGTTTTCACCCCCCTGTGTGTGTTACCTCCTGCAGAACACGGGGTGTGGAATTCCAACGTGGTAGCAGCGTTGGATGTGACCCCCCAGTTTGTCCCAATGCAGGACATGGCTTGTTCCCTGCTGGATTTGGAGGATTCCCCAGTTCCCCATGAAAACCTGCAGGGGGTGGCTCTTGGGTTATTCCTAACACTGAGACTGGGAGGACTTTCAGTGCTGGAGCGTCTGTGGTTGGGGCTGTCACAAAGGGGCTGGGACAGAGTATCTGACTGTCTTTGTGGCTTCCTCCAACTTCCCTGAGGCTCGAGTGAAGGAGAGAAAACCCTCTGTGGAGGTTGGGAGCTGCTGAGAACCATCAGAGACGGTCCTAGGAGAAAGAAGTCCCCCTTAGCAAAGCACCCCTCATGCAAGGTCTGCACAGGGAACCTGCCCCACATCTGTTTGCAGCCTGCTGTATCTCATCCTTTTACATCTCCCCTTCCTTAATTAAAAAGGTGGCTGATGTTTTGTCCTGCCTCGCAAATGAGAAGGGTAACATTTCATTTATAAAGTGAGATGCGGTTCAGCTTCTGCTCTTGATATTTTCAAGAGGCCAGTGATTAAAAATCCTACGTGGAATATGCTCTGTTATTGCCCTCTCTAGGCACTGTCGCATAAAACCTTAAAGGTTCTGGTGCTAAATCCCCACGGCAGTGGTTTGATACATGCCAGATGTTCACTCAGGGGAGAGATAAATGTTTAATAATTTTTGCTATTGTTACTGTTTTTACAACGTGTTATACTGCGGGGGCTTGCTAAGGCTAAAGCTCTGTTTTGCCGAAGGAACAAGCCTGTAATAAGTAAGATGTTTGCCTTGCCATCCTCCTGGTTTTGCATCGCAACAGGGGAGATCTCACCTGGGGCACAAGTAGCCCGACTCGGAGTTGACAGAAGGGTTTAGGTGCAGTCTGAAATCCCATCTCAGGGAAGAGAGGCTGCTAAAAGCTCCAGTTGGTTTTAAAAGTCTCAAACTTGGTTTGGCTCCGAGTAGCAACTCAGAACCTGTTTACACAGGCCTGGCCTGCTGTGTTTCCTTATCCCAGATGAGAGGATTAATCCCATTTGCCTGTGGTGTTTGCACCCTGGATCTCCACTGTAATAGAGTGACATCTGTCTTCGGGAAGGAGACAAGTGCCAAAATTTAGAATTAATATTATACACTTGAGTGAAATTGATCCCTGTCAAAACACTGACAGTGTCACAAAATTACTCTGGGTTTTGGAGTTAGGGGGAGCTAACAAGGAATGGGATTCTCTTCCCCCCCAAAAAATGGAAGTGGTCTGGGCAAAAACCTCAAAACCTCAGGCAACAGACTGCAGCAGGTTGGGGTAAAGCCTGGATTGTCAGGTGTCTTCTGTTCCATCACAACTGCTGCTCCTTCTGTGCTGCTCCAAGAGCGTGTGGGTCACTGGATGGAGCACCACAGTGCTTCTCTGCATGAGGACATCTGAATCCCCCTGGGCACTGAGTGCCTGGGGTGACTGGAGGTTGAGAATGCTGGTACTACTGAGGGACCTTCTTCCCTTCTCCACAGATACCTCCAGTTGCCAGTGAACTTCTCCCTGTGGCCCAGTGATGCCTGCAGTGTGGAGGGTGTGCTTGTGGAGGGTGCATCCCCTGTCAGGCAGGAGGAGGGGAGAGCAAAGGGAGATTTGTGAGTCCCTGGCTGATTAGATCTCAGCCAGATTACATGTGATCACTTGCTGAGGAATGACCTTCCCTTCCCAGCCATGGGCATCCACAGGAGAACAACTTTCTAAAAAAAATATCCCCCTCCTTTGCCTCTCTGCTTGTCCTGAAGGGCAAACAAGGTAACAGGGAACCGAGGAGCCATCTAATTTAAGAAGGATGTTTGCTGAGCTCTTTCTCTCATGCACATGCACTCTTTCACTTATTCACCTTTCCCACCGCATTATCTTAATGAAATGAAGGGAGCCCCCCCTCCAGCTTTCCACTTCACCCTTGTCTAGAACTTGTAATTGCTTATTGCAGGTTTCCTCAGGCTCTAGATCTCCCCTGTTCAGGCACTGAAGATCTGATTCTGCTGGCCTGAGAGGGGATGGCAGAGTGGGATCCACATCAAAATCCGCAAAGAGTGTAGGAATATCAATCTGTGTCACATTTTTCTCCTGCTCAGGCTGGTAAAAGTCATCTTACCCTGTGAAAGGTCATTATCCTTAAGGAATAATAATAATAAAAAATCACAGTTTGATCTAATTTTCTACAGATTCTGTTAATGCCACTGGATGTGGCATGTTTAGATCGTGGTGCATCTTATAAGCTTGAACAAACAGGTAGTTTTCAGAGCATTTTCCCCCGCCCCTGATCAAACCTGAACAGGAGGTAGCACAGCAATTGCAATGTTTTCCAGGGCACTTCCTAAATCCACAGCGTGGGAGCACAGTCAAATTGCTAAACAGGCTTTCAGAATTATCCTTCCAATTATTGATGCCTGAGCGGGCTGCAGAAGAAAGGTAGGAGTAATGAAAATAGTAGTAGTAACAATGATGATAAGTTATGGCTCTTGTTCTCTTGATATTTAAGTCAGGAAATTTTTGCTGGTACATCTGGCAAGTAATGCAAACAAAATCTAGGGACTCTTAAAGCAAACCCCAGAGCAGGCTACTGGGAGCACATATAGCATATATATTGTATTTGCTGTGCTTTTCCTTCTTAGCCTTCCGTGTGCTGAAGATGCATCATTATTACCTTGCTTTTCCAAACTTACCGTGTTATTTACATAAAAATATCAAAACCAATAATAATGGCATCAGTTGAAACAGCTGCAATGAATGGAAAAATTGAGTTCTTAACTTCCAGCTGTGGCTGGAGGGAGCAGGGGAACGTCATGACCTGGGCAAAATGGAATTGTAAGTTCCTTCTGTTTCCTGAGGTAGCAGATGGCCTTGAGAGTGCATCCATGGAAGGATGTCCCATCCCATGGAAGGGATTTCCAGCAGGGAAATAAAGGGGCTGCAGGATCACTCTCACACCAGGGAATGAGCCCACCAAGTGTGGAAGCATTTGGATGTGTTTGGGTGGTTATTCTGGAGGGTGTTGTAAATGTAACACTGCTGAACTTGGCTCTGCCCTTTCCTTTGATATCTCAGTGTTGGCTGAACTTTGAAGCCATTATGGATTCAGTGCAAGGATTACATGGCTATTTAGAATCCAATGAGAAATGATGGTGAGTTCAAGAATCTGGTGGCTCCTCCTTCAGACTGATGAGCAGCTCAGAATTACATATAAATGTGGCACCTCTCCTTCCCATTTATTCCAGTTCCTGAAATGCTTGTTCTTTGCACTTGCACCGTGGCCATGGGGTTGAGTCCCTTGCAGCAGCAAAGAACGATGTCATGGGCATGTGAAAGAGAGAGGGAGAGGAAGGAAATGCACTGGGAATTACAGGATGGAAAGCAGTGGGAAGGTGAGGCTGGCACAGCCTGGGGGTTGTGATAAAGGATTCTGTCACAGCAGAAGTGACGTGAGGATTCAAAGATAAGGTGAGCACGGGCAGGCCAACAGTGCCTTCTTTAGTCCAGGATTTCCCACTCCCTTCCAGAGTGTGGGGACAGTGACAGCTGCAGGGAGGAATTCCAAAGAGTCAGGTTGTGGCTGTTTAGCATTTGCACGTGGCCTGATGTCACCTTTTGGTTCTGTGAGGCCCAATATGGGACTCGCTTTTGTTGGCCAGGGATATTGCTGTGCTACATGGACATGTTTTTTGGGACCCACCAAAGCTGGGAGCCTGCAGAATCTCCTGCCTTGGGTCAGCAGGGTCCCAAACACCTCCTGTAGAACAGGGGGAGGGAATGGCACGGGGAAATGACTTCATATCCTTAAAGAATGGGATCGTAATTGCTCCTTCTGTAATTCCTTTCTCCCATTTCTTGTAGTTGTGGGGAGACAGGATTTTATAGGTATTAAATATGTTATAGGACAATTACCTCTGTTTCAACCAAGCCTGAATTGGTAATTGTGCTGTAATGTATTAGAGCATAGAAAGGCCTGAACTAGCTTTCCCTTCCTATATTGAGATCTTTATAATGGCGTTAATTAATAAATAATAACTTTTGATAGAGAGAGAGAATAACAGCAAGGTTGCAGTCGGGAGCTACCACGGGGCTGTTTCAGCTGGGAGATGCCTATATTTGGCACAGTAAATTCATTTTAAGATAGCATTTGTTGTTTTTTATCACTCACATATTTCCGTGGCGTGTGTACAAATAAATGTGTGTGTAATAAAGAGCTGTGCATTTACACCCTGGTTACACACAGGAGCAGGGAGAGCTACAGACCTCTCCAAATGGGCTGTGGTCTTAACAGAGCTCCTCCTGATTAGCTAAAAAACTAATTAGGTTTTGTCATTTATGCACTCGGAGTTTTGTCTCATTGAAACCTTGCTACTCTATTTAACCTACTTCTAGTCTGCAAATATCTGCTGCCATGTTATGTTATGCTTTTTTTGCTTAAATTAACTCCTGAATAATACAGCACAGCACATGCAGGAGAATGAAAAGTTTTCACATTTTTAATACAAGACTGATTTTATTATATTACTCGAGAAATAAGTTAGATTGCTCTTGCAATCTCAATAAATCACACATGAAGTCTTCTTTTTTCTAAATTAAATTTTTATTTAAATAAAAGTGTTATGTTTGTATTTGAACTGACAGCTAAATCTGATAATTAGAGTGCATGAAGTTGGCTTTGATTGGCATTGTAATTGGATTGTCATTGGGCTGAAAACCTATTATCTTTGGATCATGCCCCATGAAATCTGTTGAAGAAACTTTGCTGCCAGTCATTAAAGCCACCATCTTGGCTTACAAATTAGGTTTGAAAGGCTTTTTACCACTGGGAATGTAATTTAAACCACTGCAATTGCACTCCCATTAATTAAAATTATATTAAAATTATGGTTCATTTTCTAAATATTTTTTTCATATTTTATTAGACATACTTATTACTAAATGCTTAACAAATTACATAGCAGAGCTAGTAAAATTATATTTTAAGATAATCCATCATTTCAGCACATGCTACTCAGCATTAGTGGAATTAGTCAGTGTGTTGATCATTAACGGATACACTATTTATGTTTTTCATTACTGGTTCTCATTAAAAATAAAATACAATTATAAACCACTTTCAAAAAAAACCAAAACACAAAACTCCACTGAAAATTCTAGTTAATGTTAGTAGAAAACTTGAGACCTGCTTTAAAGTGGACTGAGTTTATTGTGCTATTGTTTTTTGTGTGTGTGTATTTTCTCTGTAGGTCACCTTGAATTGTCCAGGGGTGGGAACAGCACCGATACTTGTCCCATGTCACACAAAGTGCTGGCACTTCGTGGTCAGAGCCCACCCTGAAGAGGGAAGCACCAAAATACCAAACTAGTGCCCCAGAGCTAAATAGGTTTTATTTATATATATTTAGGGGTGAGACTTCTGGAGTCTGTATTTGCAAATATTTGCTTTCCAGCCACTGTGCTGACTGTCACATTGCCTGGTGCTGAGTGTGGCATTGCTGAGTGCTCTCTGAGGAGGGAGGGGACATCCATTCAGCACGGCCTTTGGGACATCAGGGGTGCCCAGGCTGCTGGCAGGAATTGGCTGGGCAGGGATCTTGCAGCACTACTTGGAGTTCTCCCTGTGGGTTTTTTTTTTGTTCCTACCCTGGCACTTCATCCAAAGGAGTCCCTCATTGCTCAGCAAGTCCAGGCCTAGAAATTCCCTTCTTTTAAGGTTATGATTCCCCACTTGCCAAACCCCAGTGGGATTCCGTCTGAAATCCCTGGAGTGCTTTAGACTCCCCATGCTGCCTTTTTAGTCTGTGAAACCACTGAACTCCCTTAAAAGTACCATTTTCAAATGAAGCTCATATATTTAGACTTGACTTCAGCTGTTCCCATGTGCGAATTTGCTTACTCTGTGCTGCTTAAACATTGCTCTATGTATTAAGAAATTCTACATTTTTCTTCATAAGAGGACCTTAGTTATTTTGATTTATGTGGATCTAAAGTGAAGTTTTATCTTACAAAGTAAGAATCAGGGCTGTAAGAAACTTGGAATATACAGGCCGGTGTTACTATGGTTAATGCATGTGGCTTCAGCTGAAAGAGTTCAATGTATTTATTTCTCAGAGTAATTATTTGGGGATAGAAGCCTGTTAAATACTGGTAGGTTATTTCACTAGTTAATCAATTAATAAATACCCACCATTTATCTGTGTGTATCTCCAGGTAGATTAACCTGCATCCCTCTAATCCACTGCCAAAACCCTTTAGTCTGGAATAAGCTTGGCAGCAGCTGGAAAAAGACCCACAAACTGTCTGCTCACAAGACAGGAAGGTTTATTGGTTCAGCTGTCCAGTTCACCTTGAAAAACCCAACCCAGCTCCAGCCCTGCTCTTCCCCCTGTGCCCAATACCAGCACTATTCCTTCTAGGAACTTCTGGATGCAACAGCCCCACAGCAGAAATGAATAATAATCAAACTGAAGCAGCACTCAGTCTGAAATAAAGGCAGTTTGTTGCCTTTTCTCCTGCTACCTTTTTTTTTTTCCCCATTCAGTGTTACTTGGATTCTCTACATTAAGTTAATATTTGCTCTTCTTGCCACAGAAGAGCAGCAGAGTAAATAGGATTTCGTAGGAGGAAGCTGGTGGAGTTAAACAAACAAGAAAGTGGCCAGTTGTGACCTTTGCTGTGTGAGCCTCAGCATCCCCACAGACCCTGAGCTCGCTTCTGGAGCCCCCCACAGTCATCCTGCCTGGGCAGAGCCCCGACCTCCTCCTCTGGTTCTGCTCTTTGGGGTTTTGGGAGCCCCCAGGAACTGCTGGGGTATGTCTGAGCCCCCAGCAGGGCTGTGCTGGACTCACTCTGGTGGTTGTTCCTTTGTCCTGCTCCTTCTCCTCTTAAACTGCCTGCTAAAGGGCAAGGGGAAGTGACAGGGTTGTCAGCCACAAAAAGCTTCCTGGTCTCTTTTGCAGGAGCTCCTCTTTCCATGGCCCTGTGCCAAAGCTGGAGGTACCTTCCACCCCAAACACAAAGAAACTAATGTTTGAAAAGAATACACAATTCCAGCACGGAGAATCTCATGAACTTCTGATAGAAGCCACACCAGAAGGGAATGATGTGTTGCATCATGTGTTTATCGTCCACTTGCAGCCATTTATTACTGAGGCATGGGAAGTCAGTCCCCGGCAGATGCTTTTTTTCATCAGACACATTTGACATATAAATAGTGTTATCTGTAATTAAATATGCTCTGGCAGACCTCAAATTGACTGTTGTCACAGCTATCCTTAGAGCTGACAGTGCTGCAGGCTGGGGAATGCTTGCAGTGCTCCCGGAGCCGGGGAAGGTCACGTTCCACTCGCCTGAACCAGCTGGACCTGCCTCTGCTGCTTGCTGAGGAAGGTGCTGGTGTCATCAGCCTCGGGGATCAAACGTAGGGAAACCCTTTAGGATCACAGAGTGCAGTGTTAACGCAGCACTGCCAGGCCCACCACCAAACCTACACAGCTTTAAATCCCTCCAGGATGGGGCTCCACCGCTTCCCTTGGCAGCCAAACCGGGAGCTTGACAGCCCTTCCTTGCTGGCTCTCATCAATACCTGTGTTTCCCTGTGCAAGTTCACAGTCCTAAATCAAGTGATTATTTGGGAAGTGCACATGGAAACTGTTTTCCAGGTGTGCCCAGTAGTACATCCCACGTGTTAATTTGCTTGCTCGGAGGTCAGGAGGAAAACACGGAGAGGAAGAAGTTTAGAACCCAATTAAAAGTTATTTTCAAGAAGCAGCAGCAAAGCTTGGTGGAACAAATGAGCCCAGGGTTCTGGCTGCACCTCGGCATCCTGAGTTGTTCCGTGCTCCAAGATCAACGTGGCTTCCTGCAAGGCAGCTGGAAACGTGGAGATCTGCAAGGACATCGCTCCATGGTGTTCACCTCAGGCACGAAGGTGATAACTGTAATAAACAACTGAGCTGCAGGTCACATCTTACCACTTTCCCCCTCCCAGCCCAATTAAAACAACAGCCTTCAGCTCCCATTTAGGGTTTCTCTCTCTTTCTCTCTGTCTTTATGTACTCCTGCTGCCAATGACGCAGAATTGTAACGCATGGGACCGGCCAAAATGCTCCATGTTCTATTTCTCCAGTTAAAAAGTTTTCAAATCGGCAGAAACATTTTTTTACTACTGAGGTTCACAAGAGAAGCCCCAACCCTTTGTCTGAAATCACACATGTTCCAAGATGGGAAGAGGGAGGAGAGTCCTCAGCGATCTCGAGATCTCCGGAGTTCAGCACAGGACTGGGAGCCAGAAGATCTTGAATTACATCCCAGTGTCTGCCGCACACAGGATTAGTAATACTTTGCACTTACATTAGCACTTTGCCACTAAATAAAGTTTGGAAGTGACATTACAAATGGGGAAGGAGCGGCTTGGAGGAATGAAGTGACAAATCCAAATTGGCACAGCTAGTCGGTGTCAGAATCAGGATTACAGTAATTCTTGACAAGCCGTTTAACCTTCACGAAGTTCGGTTTTTACACCTTTAAAACGAAGTAGATGATTTCCACAAAGAAAGCAGAATGTGCAAATGACACCCACCGGCCTAATTAAGTAAATACATTGTTCAAAAATTACTACTGCTCTGCTATGGCTCAGAGATGAAGCAGAGCCCAAAGCAGTGCTGCTCCAGGGAGACACTTCTCTGAGGGCTCCTTGGGAAGCAGTGCTGGTGGATCAGGGGGAAAGAGCCACTTTTGGGTCACCTCCATCAGCAACACTGTAATGAGATGGCTGGGAAGGGGCAGGTGGGTTATTGAGAATGAGCACTGGGCTGGACATGGGCAAGGCAGAGCTGAGCTTTGGTACCCCCCAGTGTTGGCTTAAAAGCTGCAGGAAGTTTGTCGTGGTTATTAGAACACAGGAATTACAGGGAGCTTTGGTGTTGTCCTTGAGTTCTCAGCTTGCCAGCACATCAGCCTGGAGATGTGGCTGCATTGGCAAACCTTGGCCAGCTCCAGATGCTCTCTCTTAGTGATCAGTTCCTGGAGCAGAACTACCAGTCAAAGCCTGTGATTTGCATGATCTTCTATCCTTTCTTTTTTAAAATAACAAGTTTGCCTTCATGTATTTGAATCCCACCTTTCCACCTCACAACTGAACATCTTTGGAGTGTTAAGTACAAGAAAGGTTATGCTCAAAATAATTTTGTTTTTTGTTCTAAAAAGATTTTGTACAAAATGCTTCCTTTTATTTAGTCTGATGCTGTCTTTGCTAGTTTTAATCTACTTTTCCCCCCCCTTATAACCCAACACACTGTGATTTTGTTTAGGAAGTTAATAGTAAACAACAAGAAACAGGTAGCTGAAAATAAATACATGCTGTTTGTGTTTCTGTAAACACAAAGATGACCTGCAGTCCAGAGAAACGTTTAGACATTCATTTCCACACCGGCAACCAAGTATTTATCCTTGCTCATCCAAACACTTTATGTGTGCTTAAAGGCAAACATCCTCCTGCTACCTCATGACTTCACAGGCAATATGCACACCCAGAGTGCCAGGAACCCCTCCACTTGTGGTCCATGAGATGTGTTTGTGGTGGGATCAATATTAGTTAGCAACTGGAAGTTAAAGCTGGAATCCTTTCTGTCTGGAGGGAGCTGTTCTGCAAAATTTCCTGATTTTTTCAGCTTCCCTGACACAGGTTGCAGTTTGACATGCAATGATAAAAAAAGAATTATTGGTATTATCCAGAGAAGTTGCATCTCGATGCACGTATCCTAGAATAGAGTAAATCTTACTCTGGATTCCAAATTCCAAGTGGTTTTGCCAGTGGAGGGTTTTGCACTGTTAAAAAATACACCAATGTGCAGCAGGGTGTTTGTTCTCTTTTCCAGGATGGATTGCTAACTTAACAGCAAAAAAAAGAGGAAAAGATTGTTTTGTCACGTTTAGGAGAATTATGCTTTTGTTTTATTAACTTGCATTACTTTGGGGAAGGTTTCTTTCTTTCTCTGTGTTTTCCTGGTGCCTCCAAGATCCGTGTTTTGCTCTCCATGCCCTGTCTGTGGCAGTGCTGCTCAGAGTCTGGGGTGAGATCCTGCACAGAAAGGGCTCAGACTGGGGGCACAGACGTTTGCCAGCAAACACCTCGAGCTCCAGGCAGAGCCCTCTCTGCTGCCACTGACCCTGGGCCGAGGTGCTGCTGGACACAGAGCCCTCCACCTCTCACCAGAGCCTTTGTTCAGTTGGCAGGAGAGCTAGAAAGAATTAGGCGTGCCATTAGATCCCCCATGGCAGCCTGAAGAAGGGGCTGTGGTTGCTGGTGTGATTGGGCAGACTGGAATAATCAGCCTTGCCCTCCCAAACCAGGGATTGGGGTGGCAGGTGTGCCCTCCCCAAGCTCTGCTCTTCTGGAGGACACAACGCTGCCCAAGGGCTTTGCTGTCCTCCCCAAGTGCCACCCCTGAATTCTCCAGTGCCTGTTCCTACATAAAGGGTAGGTCGGATAAGCCCAAAGGAAAATCAGTCCCGTTCCCTTCCTGCCATCCTGGGGTTTATCAGCTGATCCTGATTTCTGGGCAGAGCTCTGCCATCAGCCTGAATTTTGGAAAGTAGATGTGTTTGAAGTTGCCCACTGCAGCTTCCTGGGGGCTTCCCAAACCCAACTCCTCCATGTGTACCCATGCTCAGTATTTCAGCCCACGCACAGTTATCACCTTGGTTTTAATTAGGGCACGCAGCAATGAACAGCCCATAACTCTATATTTTCTGTCCTTGTAACTGTGCTCAGGTGCAACACCCAGGAGTTCAGGGAGACCACGGAAAGTATTTTGGCAGGGCTGTTTTACAGAATATTGTGCAGTTTTTAGTTTTAGCTGAGGCTTTTTAGCTTTCCCCGTGGCATGCAGTTGCCTTTTGGCAACACCCGAGCCCTCGGAGGAGCATCGTGCTGCTTCAGCTTTGCTTGCACACAAGTCCTGCCTCTCCAAAATGCCTTAAAACATCTCAGAGAGCCTCATCCTCTCCCTGTGCCAGTGGGTACGGGGCACTGCACACAGCAGAGGAACCCACCACAACATCTGGTCTTGCTTTGCCCCCCTACACTTTATGAACTGAGCATCTTTTGGGGAGCTCTGTTTCTAATACCGTGGGCTGAGATTGATTTACACAGGCCACTGTGACTGTAGTATATCTTGAAATCTGAAACTACCCGAGGAGTGCTGGCACAGCACGGTTTGTTTATCAGCTCTGCCTTTGGGGTGGGGGGAAAGGAGAGAAATAAAAATCCTGGGTTGCATTTTAACATGGATTGCTGTAGCATAAGCAATAATTTAAAAACCTATTTTAGAAATAATTGCACCTCCTTTTACAGCCCCAGTGAGAAACTGTGGAAAACAGTTTGCAGGTCTGGTAACAATCCACAAACATATCCTGGTGAAAATTGGTCCAGTGCTGGGGAAGGAAACACTTGAATGCCTTAGTTCTGTCTGATGGTGTATCCTGTGCCTTCTTTATCCCAGTATATGGTAGGAAATTCCCCTCATGGGCGTGGTAGGGAATTGTTGTCCGTATAACTGGGGTGCCCAGCAGCTGCCCTGAACCCTTCCCCTAGCAGGGCTGCCTTTGGACCAGTGTGATTTTGGGGCCCAAAGGTACAGATCCCTTCAGTCCTGTGGATACAGCCCTTTGGGATGTGTGGTGGGGAATTAGGAGGATTCTTGTGTCAGGAGAATCTTCCAGCCCTTTTTGGGGATGGTCCTGGGGGGCCGTGGATGTTCTGAGGAACATGAGCTGTGGTCACTCCATCAGCACAGCCTGGCTGGGGAGATCCACAGCCTCAGACAGCTGGGATGTGCACCAGAGAAGCATATTTGCTTAAACCCAGAAGTTTCAACTTGAGGAAAAAAAAGCTATTTAAAAAGGCCAGACAACCCATTTGCTGGAAACTCCCCCCAGCCAGGGAGTTTGGAAATTGCCATTACCCGGTGCTTGTGAAACGATGATGTTACTGCCAATTCCAAATCTTTCTCCTGGTGTACATTTTGAACATCATGGTATCCTCTTGTTTCCCATTTTTTACTGTTCAGACCCTCCACAGAATATTATTGTCGCTGCAGACCTTTTATCCAAGGACTGTTGATCACAGCACAAGAACTGTCATCCTATTTGCATTCTGTGGATGCATCATTATTCACAACATTTGATGTCCATAAAACACATTAAAACTATTTCCTTGAGCAAAAATAATCAGCTCTCTGCTGTACATATCATTTGTATACTCAAATTGTAAAATGTAAATTGATATATAAGAAAATGGCCCATTAACTTTTTCATTAATGACAATAATACATTTTGTGCATCAGCAGTAGGAGGACCCTACATTCATCCTGAGGAACCTGAAGGATAAATGGAGACTTCTTTGTATTTCATAAAAATGAAGGCTGTCAACAAGCACATTTCAGAGGCTGGGGGGGTGCTGGGGGGAGCAGGAGAGATTCTTTTCCATGGCCTTATTTGTTTTTTAAACTATTTTCCTGCTTGGAAGCATCCTTAAAGTTAAAATACTCCGATGAACCTGATCCTTCTGCCTCTGAGGCAAAATTTGCACTGAGAGCCAACTGGCACTTTGCCTAAACACGGGCAAGGAGTTACCTGTGCTATATGTGAAATATTCTTTGTTAAAAGCAGTATATGTGCGCTGAATGCAGAAAGCAGGCACAGCTCCCATCCAGCTGGTAATTAATCGCCTTGAAACATTCATGGCGTGGGGTTTTTTTAATCCCATCCCAGTTTTCATTTCCACAATTCCACGTCTAAGTCGGGTGGATTCTGGAGGTGCCAGAACGGGTGCCACGTTTCCCATTGCTGGGTAACTTTTGAGAGGCTAGTTCTATTCATGCAAAAATAAAATAAAACAAAATGTAAATGATGAGTATTACTGGGTTTTGTGAAATATAATAGACAGCTGGATTACTGTCTCTTTAGGATTTATGCTGGTTTACCTGAAACTTGCTGTGTTTTTTATGTACGTAATTTAATCATCTCGTGTCTTTTAAGATAATAGCCAGTGATATTGGTGTAATTCATGTGAATTAAGACATCCTAACATGTATACAACTGGCTGTCAGATCACTGTATATTTGCCATTTGATTAAACCATAGATTAATAATTTTTCTATAACTGATACATCATGCACTAACAGATAAAGAGCATCTGATATTAAGTAAGTGAGAAATAAAATCTGCTTTCAGTAAATTGCTTAGAAAAATTACACAGTACATTTAAATTACCATTTGCTTAGCAACATGCCCTTGTAGACATTCCAGTGGGGCTATAAAATGATCGATTTACTTTAATTTTCTACTGAATCCTGAAAAAATGGCTATCAGTAACCTATCCCTTCATCATGGCATGCTGATTCACTCTGTGTATTAAATTTACTGGCAAGGAGCAAGACGTTAACAAAAAGTAACAGATAATGTGAACATTTCATGCATAATCTGTAATATGAGATATGTATTAATAGGGAAATTATGATGCATTCAATTATTCTGAAATGCCTTCCAGAGATGTTTTGATTTGGCTGCGCTCTGATAGTAGCAGCACAGCAGGGAGCATCTCAAGTGATGAATAACCTAATCTCCTAATCTCAAAATGGGCACTATTCACAGCCAGCCCAGGAGAGGCTGGTGGGAGACACACAACAAAAACAGCCCCCCAAATCCCCCTGCTTTTCCTGGAACTCATCTTCCCAATTAATAATTTTTATTTTATTTTTTTGGGGGGGCACGCTGGTTCTACAGGTTTCGGTGTTCATCTGGAAAAGAGACCTTTGCTCCCCTCTAAAATAAACTTGGGAGACAAAAGGCTATAAAAATAACTGTGCGTGCAGTTATTCTGTTGGCACTAAAGGTTGCTTTGTGACATTATACAAAGGAGCTCTTTCTGACTTTACCCAGTTTAATATATACCTGAAATGATCTTTACTGTGTATACAAATTCCCCCCCAAAGCAGAACAAGAAACTCCTTCTTTTTGTCTCAGGAGCCGGCTGGACCAGCGCTTGCTGGGGTGTAATTAAGCAGCCGTGTTTACTACTTCTCCCGGCGAACAATAGTCTGGTTTCCCGAGGAGCTCAGGCAGGATTTATTTGCTTGTGGCCCCGCTCGGAGCAGGGAAGGTGCCTGTCTTTGCTCTCCCCTTTGGCTGGGCATCCCTGGGACTGAACCAGAACAAAAAGCCCCAGGAACAGCGCTGGGCAGGCAGGCTGGGCAAACCCACCGAATTCTTTCACACTTAATTGCTTGATTGCAGTGGGCTCACTTTTTGATTAATGCAATTTGGCAAAAGGTAATATTACACCGGTGTATTGCAATTTTTAGTAATTATTCAATGTTAATATGACAGTGTTCTTGGAGGAAAATGAGAAGGAAACCGTATCTCTGTTTTGCCTTCAGTTCACAGCCCTGCTCAGGAGGAGAGTCGTACAAATACTTGTCTAAATAACGCGGGTCTGTCTGTGGGAGAAATCTCAGCACAAATTCCTCCCGACTTCCTTTAAAATGACTGGCATTACGAGGGTGCAGAAATGCTTTTGGGTCCCGTTTTCTGCAGTTGGTTTGATTTACCAAGTGGTTTGTCCTGCCAAGTACCTTTGCAGTTTGATCCTCCTAAGGCCACACTGTGTGCACTGCCCACCCTGCCCCGTTCCTTGCCCTATGCTGTGCCCTGGGAGCATCCTGCCCACCTGCAGCAGGAGGGGCCCGTTCTGCACACCTTCCACAGGAGGCATGTTGGCTTTATTTCCCTCTTTAGTCCGCGGGAATGTACAATCGCTCTGAAGATAAATAAAAGATTCAGCTGGATGCCACTGGAGAGCAGAGCAGCATGTCTTTGGCATTGCTCGAGTCTTATCTGATTTGGATTTGTATACCTCATGGGGAATGGCAAAATATTGGAACAGACGGCTTGATATTTCCGAAGAATATAGTGGGCTTTATTAGCACCAGTTCCACTCCCTGACTGACGGCTTTTTCAAATTTTTTATCTTATTAATCTGTGCTACTGTATGTAAATGTTATTCCTCTCTGCATAAGGGAGGCAACCAGCGATTTGTAATAAATGCTTATGAGTGCCTGAGGCTGCACTTAAACTTTAAAACATCTATTATTAAGTTGCAAAAAAACACTGTAATGGCCAATAGTGACCTCATAGGAATTTTAAACTGTGGTCTGCTCTTCTGCATTAAAAACAAAAAAATTGCCTGAAGTTAGAATTATGAGCAATGCTATTTTAACAGCTGCATTTTGATTATTAAAGTGTGTTTTACAACTGAATTACAATGCTTTTATGGACTCTAGGTATAAGATTTAAAAAGGTCATTAAACATAGTCGGTTTTGTCACAGTAGGTGTCATTGTGTACAATGGACAGTATACACTCTATTTTATGTCGTAGTACCTGGGATTTACAATAACACAGAGAAGCGTTTCAGTTTGCTTAAGCATGGAGATGAGTGCAGAGCTTCTCAGGTGTTTTGGCAGTCTGCAGCCCAGACCGACCGCTTTCATTATGATTTTATTAATTTGACAAGAGGCCCTCCAGATTCCCCGTGTACGGCTGTTCCGTGTGTCGGGGAAATAATTAAAAATGCCAGCCTAGAGCAAGAAGACAACAGAAGCAGTGCTGGCAGAGCAGTGCCAAGGAGCTGCACGGCCTGGATGGGGCCAGTGGCTCCGTGCTGGCCCATTTGTCCCTTCTGCCAGGACATGGGCCCATGGGTAGGTGTATTGACCCCAAGAGCGGGCTGTGCCACCCTCGCCCCGTCTGCCCCATTTGGGGACACCTCAGTGCTGCCTTTGCCCCCCTGGGTGTGCCACGGGGCACCAAGAGCACCGCATGTTAAGGAGCACAGAGGGAGAGGAGGCAGGTGCAGAACCCCCCAAATATCAGCCAGAATGTCCCCAAGGGTGGCTGGGACAGGGTGGCAGTGCCTCCTCCAGCGTGCCCTGAGCACATGTCGGCTGCTGGGCTCTGAGTGTTGGGTCTGTTCCCTGAACAGATCTGTGACTAGAGGAGCTGTCAGCCCCCTGAAAAACAGGCCTGCGCCAATGACAATACTGCTTTAGTTTTTTTTTTAAAGAGGACGACTTCTAAATAATTATTATCATGCTAATAACATTTGTATTCTTTTGTGTATAATTAAGATCTGCCTGTCTAAGCATGAAATAGGGTTGAAATCTTGAATAAGTGTGCTATCTTTAACCTATTTAGTAAATCAACTTTAATTTGGTATTCTTTAGGTTAAATCGTGACAATAGAGTTGCTGTATACAGAAAAATCCACAGTTTAGGGCTGTAAACCTTCTCAGAAATGTTTAATAATAAGCAAAGCTCCTGTGAAATTAAAAATCCTACCACTCTAAATGTAAGCACTGAATTTAAAAAAATGATTCAGCGATTACTAAAGTCATGTGTTTTTTTTTTTTTAATTACCATTAGCTCTGTATTACTTAACATGAAATTGTACATGTGATTTTATCTACAAGCCCCTCTAGGTTTGTAAGGCTTTTTTGAAAGGCTTCTCTTTGAGCCCTGCCCATTTTTTCAAAACACAAGGAACACAATTACCAGAGCAAAATTGAATTCCTACTCGATCGTTATATTATCATATTTGTATTTCTTATTTAAATAGCGAGCAAACGGAATAAATGTCTTTTCAAAGATGGGCATATATTATTGGGGAACAATCAGTTGCCTCCAAACTTTAATCCACACCTCTCCAGATCCCTGGCAGTGCTGGAAGGGTGGGGACCCCTCTCGGTGGCCATTCCGGCGGTAGGATGAGTTTCTCCAAGTACCACTGGTTTATTGGATATTGGCTGTGGGGTTTTCCACACCAGTTGGCTTTTTTTTGCTTCCCATGGCACCTCTGTGTAACAGTTGCATGAAAAGGACCCAGCTCTCATTAAAGACTCTTACCCATTTTAAATTTGGGATGATTGGCAGGAGTTGAGTGTTGGATTCCTGATGCCTTGAGAAAACGTGGGAGGAGCCCAGACTGAACATGTGGATTATTAGGGGGAATATTCACCGGGGACAGCCTGTCATTGCTGCTGCTGCCAGTCATTTCTGTGGTGCTAAAAGGCACTTTGCAATATTTGGGAGTCTTGGGTAGATGGCCAGTTAAGCAGAAACAGTGGAAGTGAGGGATGTAATTTGAACACCTCACTTCTTTATGTTCCTTTATGAACCTTAGATACAGCTATTATCTCATAATGGCACATTCTCTTTTACAAGGCCCTAACAAATGTACGAAATGGGTATTTGCTAACCTGCCTGGTTTGCCTAGCATTTGCTCTGGTGTTTTGTCAGAGGACATCTTACAAAAAGGATGTGTTAATGCGGGCATCAAATGGCTTTATAGGTTATGTCAAATGGCCTGTGTGCTTTATTCGATGCCAAGCAGCAGGGCTGCAGTCTGAAGGAATTGCAGGTGCAATGGCCCACGCTTGGAACTCGCTGCAAAACAGATACAGAACTGGCTGTATTTCTTCTGTCTGTGTTTTATAAAGTGAGTGATTGTTCTTAAGGTTCGGCAGCACTGTTAGTAAAAAAAAATCTTACCCATTCCTAGTTGTGACCAGAAAGAAAACCACAAAGAAGTTTATCCCAGTAAGAGATAATGTGTGGGTCCCCATGCAGTTTGCTTTCTTTGTGTGCTCATGTAATACCAGCAAACTTTCAGGAGAGTGCCCAGAGTTGAGCAGCAGTTCCTGTGGTGCCATCCCTGCCTTTGCCCTCTGGAACACACTGCTGTTTATTCTGATTTATGCAATATTTAAAAGCAGGCTCTCCTGTTTTCTGAATACCTTTGTATAAAGCAACACAAGGAGTAACTGTGCATCAGCAAGCACTAGCAAATGAATAACACTCTTTCAAATAATCACAGCAATAACAACCCAGAGCCCTTGGCCTCCAGCTGCCCACTTCTTGGATTGCTTAGTTAAAATAGACAGGCTTGGCCAGACCCCCCGAAGGTTAATGAAGTGGGTCTTTGAATCAGAGGGGATAAAATTCCAAAATTGAGGATTGTCTGTGTGGAATGCAAAGCTAAAACAGTTCCTGTTGTTTATATGGAAGGGATTCCAAGTGTAGCAGTTTTGCTGATCTTTGTTGATATGACAATAAGACAGGAAGAGATTTCCGAAGCAGCCTGGTCTTAAGCCACTTAGGATCTGTCCATGGATGCTGCTTTGCAGTGAGAAATAGCTGGTTGGATCCTCTCAGAAGTGTCAGTGAGGAATTCTGATGTATTGAAAATGATAATGAAAAAGTTTTAAATTTTGAGCCTTTTCTCTTTTTACAGGAAAACAGTTTAAATCACTCCCTGTGTTTGCTTTTGGGGAAATACTGAAATAAACCCTCCTCCAGAGGACAGTTCAGAGTTACCTGCATTAAACACCCGTGCAGAATCGCCCAGTGGAGTGAGTCCCCAGCATGTGCCTTCTCCAGCACCTGGTCTGGAACCAGCATGGCCTGTCACTCTCTGGAAACCACTGGCAAGGACACAGGCACTGGAGACATTTCCTTGGTGCTGGTGGGCATGGTCTCAGCTGGTGCTGCTCTCCAGCTGGATCTTCAGCATGTCAAACTAGTCAAATACACTTCTTTAAATGAGAGGAAAATGTTTCATGCCCAGAAATGAATGCAAACAGTAAATCCATTTCCCCGTGCTCCTCTCTCCCCAGTTCCTACCTGCTGAATGTATTCATGAAGCTCTGAGCACATCTTTGTCTACCGAGTGACTGTGCTGCTGCTGAAATGTAGCTGTTGCAAAATATTTTAGCCTGCATGTAGAGGTGCAGAGCACAGTACCTGAAATGGCTCTGGAATAAGGCAGAGGCTGGGAAATAGCTGCCGAGTGACAGCCCCCTCAGAGAAATCAGTTTGTTTTACAAAGTGCTGTGCAGGCAGCAGGCTGAGGTGTGTGTCCTCTTCACCAGGGAATGCGTCTGGGGAAGTCAAAAATGCTTTTTTTCACACCTTTTGGGATTCATGTTTGGACGAGGCATTTGTGAGAATGGGTGCTGCCATTGGGCCATTAAAATTTAAACTTTTCCTGTTACCTTGATACTGCTCTGTACTTCTCCTGACAAGCCCAAAGGGGATGCTGGAAAAGCTTCCACTTTATTCCGTGTGATGGATCTATCAGTGTGTGCATCTGATCAAGTGCAGCTTGGCTGGGAGGTAGAATTAATCCCAAGGTGGTAAGGTGAGAACCAGGAGCAAACCTCCAGATTAGCCATTGGAATGAAAGAGTCATCCTACGTGGAAAAAAAATTGGGAAGCAGAACTGGAGGTCTTGTTGAAATCCAATTTGTAGAGGATTAATAAAACCACAAAGGGCAAACCAAAGGAAGGAGCAGAAGAGAAGCAGCTAATGCTTGACACACTCTTATTTAACATCTCCTTCCCAGCAGCTCAGCCCCTGCAAACCTCCTGTGGGAGGTGAGCCCTGCTCTGTCTTACCCTACAGCTGACACTGCTCAGTCTTTACCTGTTTTGGAAGAAGGGTGTCCATCTTTAAGCAGACTGTGGTAGTAACAGCACCATGGACTGTGCTCCCAGTTGCCAAGCTGGACCAAGAGGGGACCTGGAGGTTTTCACACCAGCTGTTACTGCCACAGCAAGGCTGACAAATCCTGTTCCCCGCTCAGATTAGTTTGGGGGAATGACTAATGGACTGGATGTCCTCCTTCCAAAATTAAACTCATTTAACGAGGAGAAAAGCATCTGGGAGAAAATACAGCTCTTTCAGCAGTAAACATAGAGAACACAAATTTTGTGTGTCACATCTGTAGCCGTGTTCCGTGTGGGAACCTTGTTGAGTCCTAATTTCTGTATCTTTCTGTGTGAGCCTGTGTTGCAGCTTATCTCTCAAGACAGCTGATCTCCCCTTTTCTCCTCTGACAGCTTTTAACTATATGATATTCTTTAGATCTGTAATATCTCACCCTGTGTCTTCACTGGAGACTGAATATAGGATCCTTGAAGTCAAGAGCTTCTCTGCTGTGTTTCAAGTGTGTCCTGGGACATTGTGTATGACTTCCCAGCACATGCCACTATCCTCATAATAATGGGAGGATAATGGGAGTTATACTGTGTGTCTGAATAAGTAGGTTAGAGATCTGTTTTCTTTGATTGCTGCCTGGCATCTCTCTGTCTGTCACATCTACATTCTCCCTTTGTTGTCGGAGGCGATTTCTCCTTCGATAGGCTTGGCTTGTACATTAACATTTCCTAGTAGAGAACCACACTTATTCTCGCATTGTCTGCACCTGTTTGTTTCCAGTGTAAAATTTCAGACAACCTCCTACTTTTTCTGTCATCCTCCTTTCAAATCAGAATGCCATGAATGATCTGAAGGGCACGGGGAAAAAAAAAAGCCCTTTGTTACTTAATAATTTCTTTTTAAGTCCCTTTCCTTCTTTTTAACTTTGATATTTGTGTAAAGATATTTTGAGGTCTCACATCCTATTTTTGTTCTTTGAATCTGATATTATCTTTTGCCTTTGATAATCACTGTCATTCTGATTTTCTTTAATTGTCTCCAGACAAAGTATCTGGAGAAAGGCAAGCGTTGTGGTGGGGAACCTTGTGTTTTCAGCAGGACATTGTGGCATGGAAGTTAGAGGAGTGAGGAGCTTTAAGGAGGAATATTAATAAAGTCCTGATTGTTTTACAGTTAAACTATATACTGGCTTTTCAAAATTTCAAAATGTGTTTGAGAGGAGCACTCTTGCTAAGAGGACTTGAAACCTAAATAAGTAAGACAAGCAGAAGGCAGGCATCATCCAAGCAAAATAGAAAGACTATATGTCATGCTAACTGCTTCTAAAAGAATCCCCGAACTGTTTCCCTTCCCTATGGCCAAGAGAGCATATTGCAAACAATATGCTGTGGGATTACTTCCCATATTTGCTTATGTGCAGTCAGATGAAGAAGAGAGAAGGGAGCAGTAAGTTCTCTGTCCGCCCCACTCCCACTCCATCATCCACACCCAGCGACTGGAGATGTGGGAGAGCAGCCCCTCAAAGCCAGGTCGAGCATTCAAACCCCAGGAGGGGGAATTAACTTTCCTCTGGGCTTGGTCAGGGGGCTGAGGTGGGCAGGCAAAATCTCCTCTCCTTCGGGAGAGGGAAGGGAAATTCCAGGCTGCAGGTTTGCTAGCCGGGGTATTTACATGCACTAAAAGGCATTGCTATCTCCGAGGAGTCTCGGAGGTGTATTTGATCTATTACTTTGCATGCGCTATGAAATAATAAATAACCCAACAGATACTACACCGCATGACAAATTTGAAAGTATTTTCACTTAATCTCTGCCTTGATGAGACACTAATCTGTCTTTTAAAACATTTTCAAAGGTGTCCTCACAGACCTATCAGAATTAATGGTGTATTCCATTGCACTCTGGATTGTTGAAAACACAATAGTGCATTATCACCTCGTGCTGTAGATCCTATCACCTCGTCCTGCAGACACGTAGCAGGTAAATACAGTGGGCAGCAAGCAGTGGGATAAATAGATCTCCCGGCACAGAGAAATCGTCCCTCAGAAGTCAGTGGAATGAGACAAGTGTACTTGACTTCACAGAGCAATAGTACATCTCTTGGAAGAGCAAAGGATTGCTATCCTCTGCTGTGACCAGCTGTAAATAACACTCAATAAGGCAATGTCTATCCGGTGTTTGGGAAATGTAAAATTACTGCTTGTTCATGTGACACTCCTCAAGGTGCTATTTATTGCCTCGGTCACCCTTAGAAAGCAGGGAAGGACTAAACCCTGCTGTAGTCAGGCTCGGAAGGCACAAAATACAAAGGTGCAGTGTAAAGGGCTGCTTAAATTTTGGGGCTAATTCTTCTGCACAGTGAACCCTCTGGACTGGACCAACAAGTGCTGAGCACCTCTGCAAATTAATATTTGAATGCCATTCTCAAAATACATCCTGGTGGAGTTTTGGTGAAAATTGTCCACAGTACCAGGTCATTTCAGAGGGGTCGGGTTCTTCCCTGCTCTTGGGTTAATCCTGCATGGAACCCCATTTGATCAGATCCCCCTTTGGTTCTCAGCATTAGTCCTCCAGTTTCCATTGATAATATAAATGGAGAGGCGTCAAACACAAATAAAATAGTCATGTTGCTTCAGCTTTTCTCAAATTCCCGTTGTTCTCCTAGCAGGGATCTTTTCCAAATGTTCTCTTCTGGTCAGGCTCTTCAAATGAATTTCCAAGTTTCAAGTCTTACGAGCATCTTCAGGGGGAGTTTCAGCTGACAGTCTGCTTACATAAGCAAAAGCCAAAATTTTGCAAATCATCTTTGAATGTATCATGCTCAGGCTTTACTTCTTCAATGGAAGGGAAAAAAGAAAGTTTCTATAAATGCTCCTGGTGACGCTGCCCAAAGTGTACCTTATGTACTGTACAGCAGCTCTCCACAGAAGCCACGATTTGAATTTGAAAAGAGTTTGGAAATTATGTTGACAATCTGCATTCCCCAAAAGTCCTTCAGCTGCATGTCTGCATTTTCCTGCCTTTCCAGGGGTTCTAGGAGTAAGGTTCCTTCTCTCCCCTCCGGGCTTTTTGCTGAGTGCTCAGACATGTGTAGGTATTTAGTCCTTCCAATGCAATCCAGTTTATGAATTGCACAGAGCCTTCTTTCAGCATTTACCAGGAAAAGTAATGACCAGGGACAGAGGTTGGAGCTGCAACAGGAATGAGAGAAAAGGGGCACAGGGCATTACTGTCTTGCACTGAGCAGCTCTGCAGATTCAATCACAGGGATTTAGCATATTGGGGAGCTTTAGGTTCAAGGGGAGTTCTGCTGCATAGTCATGTGGGGAGGGCTCAGAAAGCAGAATCCCTTCTTTAAAAATCAGAGTGATAATTTTCACTTTTCAGCTCTGGTCACCCAGGCCTTTTGGAACCAGGACCTTAAGAGCAAAGATGGGCTCTGCCTAAAGACAGGAACCATGTGCATTCCAGCCTCTGGCCCTGATCCAGTCCAGGGTTTCCTCCATTCCATATCCCGGCCCTGATTCACCCTGGGTTTTCCCTCACTCCATATCCCAATGCTGATCCAGTCTGGGTTTTCCCCCATTCCATTTTCGAGCTCTGATCCAGGCCGTGTTTTCCCCCATTCTGTATCCCAGTGTTGACCCAGCCCGTGTTTTCCCCCATTCCATAACCCAGGAGTCACCCAGCCTGGGTTTTCCCCCATTCCATAACCCAGCAGTGATCCACCCCCTGTTTCCCCCCATTCCGGATCCCAGCTGATCCAGTCCCCAGGTTTTCCCCCATTCCATATCCCAGCCTGATCCAGCCCAGTGTTTCCCATTCCAGACCCCTTTTGGCCCCAGTACCCGCAGGGCAAAGAGGGCTCTGCCTATAAGGGGGGTCCATCCTGTCCTGCGGTGTTCGGGAAGGGTCAGCTGGTGTTTCCCTGGGGGCAGCTCCTTCTCTCCTTGTGCTCCAGCCCTGCAGGTGGGAGAAGTTCACCTTGTCCTGCTGGTTGCATGGAGACCCATCCCATGAGCGGAGCAGGAGCAGGGAGGTGGGACGGTGCCACCGCTCCCGGGTTGTCACTGGGGTGACAAGTACAGCTCCTGGGCTCCCCATGAGCACAGACTGTTCTTCCCATTCCTTCCCTTCTCCCTTGATTTTAGAGCGTTGGGATGTGGGAGATGCAGCACCTGTAGGATGAGGAGCAGGCGGGTCTGCCTTGGTAGCTTGGAAGGCTCTGTGCAGCATCCCATCGTGGCCATGGTGCTCCCATCCAGCTGTGGGACAGGTCCAGCTGCTCCGAGCAGCCTCTCTGTCCCCTGCAGACGGCATGGCAAGAATCATTCCTGCATCCCTCAGGTTTCTTGTCGCTGTCTGGAGCTGCAGCCAACTTCCCCCAGGCTTAATTCAACATTTAGTAGTGCTGGAAACACCAGAGGAGGAAGAGGAGGGGAAATTGGGCTGCTTTCTGTGCCTGAAGTGATGCAGACCTGCTGCAAGAAGAGGGGCCCTCTCTCATTTTGTTTTTATGGTGTGCTGCTGATAATAACAAGAAAAGAAGATTGTATTGAGTCTGAAATGATAGGATGGTTTGGCTGTTGGTTCTTGCTTTTGACACTGCTCCTTCATATCACACTTTCACCATTGGAAGTAGGAAATGAGCCCAGTGTTGGTTTTGTTGTTTTGGTTTTAAATGAGGATTGTAAACGCAAGGTATTTATGCAATCCTTAGAATATATCCCTAATTTTCTTCAGCTAGTGCCAAAATATAAGAGCAATATCTCATGAAAGCTGGCCCTGACTTATCCTGTCTCTTCTGTTCTTTACTAAATGAGGGAAGAAAAAGACAGTTTATTTAAACAAAAGATAAGATGGATGTATAATAATAAGGAAACATGAGAAAAAAAACACTAAAGCTGGTAGTGTTCTTTGTTTTCACAGGCAATCATTTGATTTAAAGTAATTTTAGCCAAATATTTTTATTCTTGTTCATTGTTGTTTTTGTAAGCTGTAATTCAAGTGTTATGAAATCTAATTATACAAGAAAGATTTGTCTAAATTCAAAGCAAAATCCCAAACATAATAATAAAATTGCTATACATCCCCAGCTCAGCTCCTGTGAATATTAGTTCTCTGTTCAAAGACTCTCCATAGGATTCAGTTTTGACCTAGAAGAAGGTGGCAAAATGTATCATCTCACAGTGATAAAACAATATGAGTACAAATGGACTCAATCCAGTTCTGAGGGAAGTTGTAAACAATTAAAAGTACATGAGCTACAATGCCCAGAGCTGGTAGCTGAGGACATTACTGCACGCTTGGGGTAACTCTGGGAACCAGGAAAACAATTGTTTCACAATAGGACATAAAAGCAACAGAAAATATTTGTCTCCACAGAGCAGCAGAGTGTTGCAGGGCCGTGTCATGCGGAGGATTTTTCAGCAGGAGCGTGAGTGATGCATAATGGCAGCAGGGAATGGGCCTCGGAATAGATTAGTGGGTGACGTCATGAAAAAAGGACTATTTATCACCATAATTTAACACGGGATGCAACACAATGGCTTGATGGATGCATTTTATGGTTTTCAGCCAATCATAATAATGGATCTATTGACTAAAGTTTTAGATGCCCTTTGTATACCCTTCATGGGTAAAAAAAAAAGAGCAGCAAAACCGGAGGCTGAAGAGGCTGAGAATATGTCAGGAAATACTTGCCAGGAATGTTTTCCAAACCCAGGCCTTGCGTGTAACAGCCTTTTGACCTAAAGCTCCCCCAATTACGGTTTGAAACCCCTGAAAGCTAATTAGGCTCTGCAAAAATACTTCCATTAACTATTGGAGTCGCAGTAGCTCGGGAGGCAAATGTGAAAGGCCTGGGTTTGGAAAACATTCCTGGCAAGTATTTCCCCAAAGGGAGGGGGAAATCTGACTAGCACAAGATGTCTCCTCAGGGAGGGTCTTTGATTTGGGAGAGAGGAAGGGACCTAAGCAGAGGCTCATCCTCCTTGGACCAAAAGCCTCATTTCTCTGGGCTGGAAAAGCTCCTGGATTTTACCTGTTTGCATCCCCTTTCAGGCCAAACACTGAAATTCAGGATTAATGGCTGGGATCTTGTTGGCGTGTTTTGCCCACCATGGATAGTGAGTGTACAGAACATGTACACTTCAAGGGCAGAGCCTTCAAGGGAAGGCAGAAACATCTTTTGGGATTTCGTGCAAAGCAAGAATATGTTTCCAGATAGCTCTGGGAACTGATTTAAGATTTTAAGTGCCAGCCCATCTCTGATGTATGAAAATCCACCTGATCCTTCATCTCCACATACTGTGCTTCCACAAAGGGATGATCAAAGAAGCAAGTAGGACAGCAGCTCCGTGGCTGCTTTCCAAGTTGGATGCATGGGAGAGGTTTGCTGAACCTCACCATGGGGATTTAATTGAGGTCCTTGATGCTGGCACGTTGTAGATTTCCTTCTTGCTAATTTTATTGTGTTTGGACTTCATGGCATGATCTGAAATACCTAAAACTGCGGGCTCTGAAGTCGTGCTTTCTGCTTTCTGACTTTTTCTACACTAGAAATAAAACTTTTTAGCCACTGCATTTTGGACATACATAGAAAAGTGCAAAGCAAGCAGCAAAAAAGGTCAAAAAAAAGAGAAGTGAGTGCTTGTGAACTAGAAGGTGAAAACTTCCTTCGTAATGATGAGAGTCAGTCTGAAGAGGTTTTTGTCTCTTCTGGAGCGAGTCTGCAGCCAGGAGGGCTGGGAGAGAAGCCAGAACTTTCACTGGTCTCTCCGTTTGGGGGACCTGGAAAACAGGCTGAGAAGAACAAATGCCCACAGGGGGAAATGTATGTTTTTTCACATGACAGAACAGTACAAACCACTTGTTCGGCTCAACCTGAAAAATCTCTCCACTAAGCTGATGGAACACTGGAAGACTGAACTTCCTTTTTAATTTTATATAAACCAGCCTAAAAAAAATGACTTCAAGCTGACTGGGATTTAATTTTCAGTGCTAACCTTCAATTAATTTGTAACTTTCTTGGCACCCAGTTTGCTGGAAATGGCTGTAATTATGTTGTTTTCTGAACGGTGCATTCATTCAGGCCATACTCTCTAAGACTATTTATACAGCTGGGGAAAAAAATGGTGTTTAGGGGGATGGGGGAATGCTAATAGAAAACTTATTGAAAAAATCTGAATTATTGATTTGGAAAAAGCAGCTTGTTAACCGGCGTGTGATATTTTAAATGGGATGTTTAGTTCTTAAGAGAATTTGGGGTAATTTTGTTGTCTATAACAAGAAGTGCATGGTCAGCTTCCCCCTGTGGATGTTTGAGGCTGGTACTGTTCTGAACTCGCTGCAAAACCCCACGTTGCTCCTCTGTGTGGGGCTCTGTAATGACAGTGTTGTTTCCCAATTGATCTGCAGAGCAGGGTCCAATTGCTGCCAGAGGAGAATTGTTCCGAAATCTGAGAGGATGAGAACACACAGAGCAAATATGTTACCTTCTCTATTTAAAAGAAAGAAAATTAAAAAAACCCTTTTAGAAGATTGTGCTGTTTCAATGCACAATAAACTGTGCCTATACTGTAAAACACGGCGTGTTTTCAGACTAAACAGATTTGCTCCGGGTTTTTGCTCCTCATTTGCTGTAAGTTTAAAAGCTACTGAGGTTTTTCAGCGTTTCTTGTAGAGTGTCTGGCATTAAAGGTGTTTGAATGTGAGTGTCTCCTCTGGTCTTAGGCCAGGGGGTGCTCCCTGCTGGCATTTATCTCACCTGCCACAATGTTTTTAGCTGAAGGTGCACTTTATGCAATTTGGTTGTAGTTCCAATGAGGTGTTTGACATGGCTTTAAGGGCAGGAGGATTTGCCTCAACCACCACAGTTTAGAACCAGGACTAGTAAGAAAGCTTAAAACCCCAACTAGGTTTTGAATGTTTAACTGCCTATAAAGTTTGAAGGAGGAGCTTTGATGCTTCTGCCTTTTTTGCATTTCACAGGGGCCTTGGTGGGACCTCTGGGCTGCCCTGGCTTGGGAGCTCGTGCTGGAAATAGTTGTCCTGCCCAGTGGGAGCACCCAGAGGCACTTTGGAGGCTCCAGCTGTAATTCCTCCTGGTTTACTCCAGGCAGGGGTGGGTGTGAGGCAGTGCTCACCTCTGGGTGATGGACAGGAATGAATTCAGGGCAATATTGGACTGGGTTGTTTCTTATTCCAGATGTGCTTTACTGTAGCATCGTTCAATCAATGTGGAGTTATTAACGCGGGTGTGAGCGAGTTGATCTCCGAGAGAGTATGTTTGCCTCTTCTTAATCCTTTAAATATTTTATTTTGGCTTTCTCAAGCAGCTGTGTAAGTGGTGGGAAGGGAAAAGAAAACCTTCCGGGGCAAGAATAAACAAATTTTCCTCTTTTTGTGAGATTTCTACCTGTAGATTTATGGCAGGAGTGTTGCTTCCCTTGAACATGGGGGTTTTTACTCTCCCTCAGCCTGTGTTTTGTGAGGTTTTGTGGTTTCACGTACTTTTGTGCAAGGATAGAACTGAAATACAGAGGGCTTGGCACATGCTACTGATGTTCACACTGCTGCTTAAAATTACTCTTTGACTTATTCATGTCATTTGTCCTCGGAAAGGAATTTCATTGTTTCCAAAACTACAGCAGCTGGAATGAAAAAGCCTGAAAGATGATATCAGTCTGACATAAACCTTTATATGTGGGGGCCATAATTACCTCTGAAAGGAAAGGAACATCTCAGGATGGCTCCTGCTACGCGAGCGTGAGACTGTAGAGGTGCTAAATTTATGGTCTGTTTTCCCAGTTGAGGAAACTTGGGTTTGAACAGCAACTGCACCACTTGAATAAATATTTGCCGCACGGGAGAGTCGGGGAGAGGCTGGAAATGCTTTTCCCTCCTTCCCCCTTCCCCGTGGGGCAGCTACTTGGCGCATTACACGGGTGGAAGGGCGAGCCTGAGGGCCACTGAGCACGGCTCCCTCCCCGTGCCACAATTACAGCCACACCTGGGCTAAATCACACCGTGCTGCCTCTACCTGCGAAATTGCAGGGCTGGTCCCAGCCGCGGGGACGCAGGTGTGCATCCCTCCCTCCCCGAGCATCCCTCCATCCCTCCCTCCCGAGCATCCCTCTCTTCCTCCCTCCCCGAGCATCCCTCCCTCCCATCCCGGCACCGGAGCCGCTCAGCATCCCCAAAATCCCGTCATTAGCGGCACTCCGGCTCCTCCAAACCCTCCCGTTCCCGCTGCCAAGGGGGGTTTCACTAAACCCAGGAGCACCTCCCCTTCCTCCGCTCCTTCCCAGGCTCTGCCCGCCTCGCTTTGCAGTCTGTCGCCTTAGCACTGCTCAGCTCTCCGCCTGTTGTTTCAGGCTGCGACTCAAATTGCACTTATTCTAGTTATTATTTCCATCATTTAGTATGAATTTTACAGTGATGTTGTTTTTATGCTTCCTTGCCCTGCCACACATGTTAACTACACAGAAACTGTTCTTCTTGTGGAAGAAATTATACACCAAAAGTACCCAGTAAAAAGCTTGTTTTATGGCACTTATAAAATTAATGCCAAAAATGTATGGTAAAGCTGGATTTTTTGACATTAATGGCTGGTTATTTAACATGTTGTACCTAGAAAACAGCACTTAGATGTTCAGGTGTGATGTCAAATTCCCACCCAAGGATCCAAAAGTTTAAGGGGTTGTTAAGTGAAGAGTGGAGAGAAAAAGCACACAGGTTAATAACACCTGAAGTGAACGGGAAGTGGAATAAATCCTCAGATTTTAAACTTTTGATTCTTTTTCCATGAGCCAAATGCAGTGTGTGTGTACTGTGCACAGTGCAGAGCTGGGGTATGTTGCTTTTTTTTATGTTAAGGAGCATTTCCTTTGCGTTTTCCTCCCTCCCTGTGGCTTTGCAACAAGGCAGAGCTGATAATCTTGATCCATATTAGCAACTGGAATGGCCTTTGATGGAGGGAACAGCCTTACAGAAACCAAGGAGAGGAAACCCAGAGGCCTTACAGACATAAATTAATAGGAACGTGAAAATGAAAACAATCCCATAAATGCCTTTTTTTTTTAAAAAAAAAAAAGAAAGTATTCTGGAAGCCTCTAAGAAAAGGTGGCAGTCAAATAAATAGAATTTACTACTTCAGAGATGGGTAGCTGTAGGAACACATCATCATCTTACACAGGTTGGGATGTGATGTTTGGCGTGGGCTGTGATCAGGACAGCCTTGGTTGGCTGTAATTGTGCACTGAGGGTGCTCCAAGGGCAGCTTTGGGAAAGCACAGCCTCCAGGAGGAGTGCAGTGGTTGGGTAAATATATAACATAAATATATAAATATATAACATTTTCAGGGGGGGTTAGCAGTGCTGTTTATCATATTCCTGCACCTTTCACTCCTCAGTCCGAAGGAACTGGCTGACCTCGGGGAGACAGGGAGACACACAGAACTTATCATGAAGGTATTAGAAAAATTTCGAAGAGGCCTTGACATAGCTCGCAGAGATATATATGAGAGTGTCTCCCTGGAAATAGAGGGAAAGGCTTTTTATGGAGGTCAGAAACCCTGTGTCTGGCTTTGCTGGGTGATACAGTATTCATTTTTACTTCTGTCATTGCTCCAGGACTAAATATTTCTTGTCTTAAAGCTCAGCCCCGGCTAATTTTGGACTAAAAAAAAGGCAAGGAGCTGTTTGAAGCAGTTCATTTGTGTGAAGCTGGAAAAAGAGCCCAGCTGAGGTGGATTAGAGGCCAAGTGCATCATCCAAGTGGCTCCATCAATGCCGTTTAACGTGGGAAGCTCATTTCTGTGGCACTACATCTGCATCACGTGCCATGTGTGCACAGGGTGGGGTTCTGCTCTGTGGGCACAGCACATCAATCCTGTGGGCTCACTGGGGATCCAGGACTGCTCTCCCCTTTCCACCTGAGCAATGCAGTGACTGATGGCCCCGCTGGTGGCTTTGCTGCCCACTGTGGTGGGCACAGCAGCATTTCTGTGGCCTGGCCCCAGGGACAGCAGTGACATGGGGCTGCTGTGTGAGCAGGTGATGCAAAGCCTCCCAAGGTGTCTTTGAGGGCTCCTGAGGCTTAGAAGGGCCAAGGAAATCTTGGTTCACCTGCTCTGTGTGATGGTCCTGCTCTGTGTGATGGTCCCGCCCTGCCCTGTGTGATGGTCCTGCCCTGCCCTGTGTGATGGTCCTGCCCTGCCCTGTGTGATGGTCCTGCCTTGTGTGATGGTCCTGCCCTGCCTTGTGTGATGCTCCTGCTCTGAACTCCAACCCAAACCTGGAAGGTTTTGACTGAAGGGAGCACTCAGGCGTGAACGGCGTAGACAAGCCTGGGAGTGATACTGCCTCATGGAATTAAGGTGTTTAAAAGTCTTTTCAGGAAAAGACCTCTGCTGTGGGTGGCCCTTCCCATGCAGAAAATGTTTCAAACCTTCTTATTTTAGGTGAATTTCTTTAAAAATTTCATTTTGATGGTTTTTCTCTCATTCCCAGAGAGTCAATGGAAGTGTCTTTTCCTTTGTGGTGTGGTAAGTTTTCAGAGATACATGCATTTTAAACAAAAGAAAACATCAGTACAGGCGAGACTGTCATCAGTTTAAAGGATTGCATAAGTGGTTAAATTTAATCACAAAGAGACAACCAGCTAATGGTTTTAGTGGAATTCATAAAATCCCATAAAACACAAAAGTTAAATTTTGTCATATAATGTGAATCAGTTATAGGAACCAGCACAGCTTCCTTTTTCCCCCTGAATAAATTCTAAACAGTCCTTAGAAAATGAATTACCAGTCTGCAAATCAGGATGACATATTTTTCAGCTATAAAACTAAAGCTACTTTCAGACCACTTAGATTAAAAAAAAAAAAAAAGAGAGAGAGAGAAACAAAAAGACAACAACTTTGTAGCTGTGATACTGTCAATAGTCTTGGATGGCTGTGGCTCCATTTTAGCAGCTTGACCTTGTTTAGATCACCCCGAATCCATCGCTGGCAATTCCCCCACCCCACCCCACAAAGTGCACACCCCGCACGAGCCCGTCCAGCTGGAGATGTGCCAATAGAAGTAATTACGTGATGAAACTATTTAACTTGGACTAAAGTACTCTCACCAGGTTCTTTCAAACCGTGTGTCTTATATCTTGTGGAGGCAATTTTATATCGTGCCTTTAAAGTACAGTAATGGCCACTTGCATTGACAGAACCCTCGTAAAAGGAGAAGACCGAGACCTTGCTCGTGAAGTGCTATTGATTTTCCGAGTTCCTCCTGGAGTTGCCAGAGATACAACACTGTTGTTAGGGAGAGGAGACACTTTGGCCTTCAATATCACAGGAGGGTTCCAGTGTAAGCACAGGCGTCGGTGGGTTTCACTGCTAAATAATGCAGCGGGCTGATAACTGCCCCTATTATGGGGTCAGCTTTCTGTGACTCAGCGTTTGCTCTGGCCAAGCATTTCTTTAAGGTCCCCCCTGGCTGCCGAAGCTCAGGCAGGTTTATGTTTTAAAGGTCCGTTTGCGTTATGGTGAAAGGCTGAAGTTTGTTTGCCTTGGGCAGTGCTGGGTTTTGAACAGCAAGAAAACTCCCCCCGTGCTGTGGTGTTTCCAAAGGTATTCCACTGGGAATGGGAGTGAAATGCCCTACTGGGTCTATTTCTCTGTGGTGGGATCTCTGCCCAAGCACCTTGTCCTGTGTCCTGTATCAGAAGCACCACTCGTGTGCTCACACCAGCTGGCCAAGGTGCCTTTGCAGAGCTTGGCCCTAACGCTGCAAATCCAACCAGTATCCTCCAAAAGCAGAAACTTTTCCTTGTGGGAATTACAATTAAATCTTAACAGATTGTGCTTTTGTGACTATCGCGTTATTGTAGCCAATAGATAATTATTATTTATCAGTAGGGGGGAAAAAAAGGGACTGGGTAGGAAAATTACAGCTATGATAATTAGTTTTTTGATGACATTAACCAATTAATATAATTTTATGTTTTCCATTTGGAGATTTAGGCAAGGTTGCCTTTGTTTTTGTTTCTGGTGCAGTGTTTGAGTCAGGCTAGTCCTTCAGAGAGGGTGGGTACTGGGTGCTGTGGAAGGTGCCACCACCAGCAGCAGCCAGGGAGATGATGCTGAAAAGAAATTGCACAGCAAAAGCCCTGGGAAGGGAATATCCTGGTTGTAGGGAGGCTGCATGGAGGAGTCCTGCAGCTCATTCACACGCTGCAGGAACCATCTCCTTTTGGGTTTGAAACCAGCCTGTTCCCAGCCATGAGGGCCACAGCCAAGGGAATAAAGACGGAAGAGAGAGACCTGGAGCTTTGGCCATGTTCACATCCATGTCCAGGCAAGCTGAGCCTCCTCCACTCTCTTTCCTTCATGCCTGTGACAATTTACAAGAGGGAGGCCAGAAAGCAGTTCCACAGCACCCTCAAGAAGTTGCCTTTGAAGACACGTGTTTGGGTTTGGTAGTTCAGTTCTTCTCTGGTTTAGGGCAGGGCAGGATTTCTGTGCTCATGGATGAGAAGAACCTGGATGAAGGCAGGAACTGGTTATATGGGGGGGTTGTTTCCTTTGAGGCTCAGTGTAAAAGCGATAATATTGGAAAATCAGTGTGAATGAGTTTACAAAAAGGTTCTCAAAGGCCTCAAAAGACCTGTGTCCTCACCAGAACTAGAGGAGCATCGTTTCCTCCAGCCTTGAGCCCACACTGTGCTTTCCTGCAGCAGGTCTGTGTTCCTCCCTGAGAGGACACACTCTGAGGAAGTTACCACCGAGGCAGTGGCAGGAGATTGCCTTTAACAGAGGGATGCTGAGGAAAACTAGATTTGTCTTGTCAGTTGTGATGTTAATATTCCTGTTTCTGCCTCAAAAGGGTTCTTGTTGCTTCTTTTTTCCCATGTTTAAAGAGCATAAGGCAGCAGTGCTCTCTAATGGCATGTGTATTTGCCTTTTGCCAACCATCTCTGAAAGCAAAACTGTAACCAGATTTACTTCTGACAGCAGAGAATATTTTGGCCCGTTTTACTGCCTGCAGAATGCCTGGAAAGTTTTAAATTAATGGCAACAAATGAAGAGAAAAGGAAATCAAAGAGCCATTTATTCCCTTAGAAAGAGACTTATTTCCCCTTCTGTTTCTTTCTTTTTTTTTACCTGCTTTGGCTGAGAAAACATTTAAAAATGTTCCAAGAATTTCCCTATCCTTTTCCAGTTTGCATCTGAATACAGTTAACTGGATGTCTCTCCTCACTGCTCTCTGTATGCTCAAACTTTGGGTTTCAGTAATTAAACTTGCAGTACAATCTTGGGTCATATTATGCTATATTATCCTTTTAACTTTATTGTGATTGATTTGTGTCAACTTTAACTATACTCACTAGGAAGTCAATAAATAAAGATCAATGGGTTTTTATTTCTCCTGGTTCTTTATTAGAAAGAATAGGCTGGTTAAATAACACAAGTAGCAGTGATGACATGGTTCCCCTCAGCATTTTCTGCCCTGAACCAGGCAGAATATTTTTCAAGATTTCACTAGAAAAACTATACTTGTGTTCTCTTGTTCTTTGCTATTTTGCTACACTTGATGCTTTCAAGTCCCCAGACTTAGAGAAACACACAACACAGATGATCTCCTTCCCACAGCTTTGCCCTGGCAAGAAGGTGAATCTCTAGTACCATGTCCATTTACCCCCTTATTTCTCATATGTGGGGTATCTGTTGGTTTAATTGAATGGGAATTGTGCCTCTGGACAACAGGGATGTACCCCAAAAAAAAAGGGATGCTTCTGTACTGATCACCTCCTGCTGGCTGGATTTTGAGCTGGAAAACATGGCCAGGTCCTTTCTCAGGGACAGAGAGAACTGACCTTGTGAAATGACAGCACTGGTTTGGTTTGCACCTGCTCAGGGTCTCGTGAGTGACCATGGGGATCTGTGATTGTGCCTTGGCAGATTTGTGTCAGAGGAGCTTCTCCAGCAGGGAAAAATGTCCAAGAAATGCCAGAGGTGGGCAGTGTGGGATGGCAGGGCTCAGGGCTGGCCCTGTGCTGGCACTCCCACCCTGCTGAGCCCCACTGACACCTCTGGGAGGTCTCTGCATCTAAGCAGAAAGGCACGGGGCAGTCAGATCCATCACACAGTTCTGAGGGGGAAATTCCATCCCCACAGAGCAGCAGCAGTGACATGCTAATGCAGAATTCACTAGGAAGTAGGTCGAAGTGTCAGAACAGTTATTATCAGTAACCTGTTTCTCATAAAAACACAGCGAAGGAAAAACCATCTTGTTCTTAGGATTTATAGCGACTTGAGTCCCTGTGACAAGTGATGGAAAGCTTCCCTGCCATGCATATTACACTCTGGGTGCTGACCCCTCGGCATATATCTCCATTTAAGTCCTTCAGTACTGTGCTGGCTGGAAATGGAGTGGCCAGGTGCAGTAAGCCTCTTTTTTCATTAAAATCCTTCATCTGGACATTTAGCTCCAAGTGCATTCATAAGATTACTTGAGTGCCCTGCCCTTGAACAGGAATCCAGGCACTGGAAGGGATCAAAAATCAAGTCTCTGCTAAGAAGAGCCAGTACCTTCCCAAGCCATGGAATTCTGTGTCCTGAGGAGCAGGAGGGGTCTCTCTGCCTCACTGCATCCATGCAGGACTGAAAGTTCTGACATCTAAACTAAGCAGCTTTTAGAAATAACCTATATCTGTATCTGATCCACGTTTATACAGGTTACAAACCCTTTCCAGGAGTTATATAGAGGCGCCCTGCTTTGCTTTTCTGAGCTGTTTGGTTTTGCTGTTACTTTCCTTATTATTTTTGGTGCCCAGAATGCTCCGTCTCCTCAGAGCAGGTCCTGCTCAGCCACCTCAGGTATGTGTTGAGCAGGAGATGGATTGGAGGAACCTTGTGGGTCCCTTCCAGCTCGGTGGCTGTGCTTGTGTGATCCTGTGAGCTGTAAAACACTGAGCCTGAGCAGCACAGTGGGCTTTGAGGACAGCCTGTGTCGCTCACAGCAGGCTCCAGCCTTGGCACCTTTGTGTTTTGGGGACAAAGAGCAGCCCTTCCAGGTGGCAAGTGCTGCCCAGGGGAGCACAGAGAAGCTCTTGCCCCTGGAGCCAGCTGTGGTGGGTCCCTTCCCTCACATCTCCAACTCCTGGCCATGTTTGCTCCTCATGTGTCATCCATCCCTCCATCCCCTGTGCACCTGATGCAAAGGTAACCCCAGCCCTAAATTAGACCTGTGATTTTCCCTGTTCATGACCTTTTCCTTCTCCCCCCTCACTGGAAGCCTCCTGGGAGGTTTCTCCTGGTGTGCCCCATGAAAACCTCTGCTCTGCACAGCTCTTGGCCCATGGGGGACTCCTGATGTGAGCACCTCCCTCTCTGCAGAGCTGCACTCCCCTGGCACACGGGGAGCCTCCCCAGCACGTGCCACCTCAGCTCAGGTGCCACCAGAGTCCGAATCCTCAGCTCCACTTCGCTGGCCTCCTGCTTAATCCATGGGGAAAAGTTCATTAAAAACCCCCTCGGAATTAATTGTGCGTTTGTGTGGTCAGCCTGCGAGGCTGGAGCACCCCTGAACCCAGGAGCAAATTAAGGGAATTCTTAATCGAGGCGTAAAAATGTAATACCCAAATCTTAGAGCAACAAAATTACTGCTTTTAAAACCTTAATCTATTTTACTTCTATTATTGAAGCCAAACGGTAAAGACACAATATAGATTAATTCTGTGATTTTTTTTACAGCCACAATTTTATTAGAAGTTTTTATATTTTAATAGATAAGGGAGTTATTTAAATTCTGTGGGCCTTGTAGCCTTCATTCAGGGAGGTCTCCTTTTGCCAGTCTCTCAGTTGAGTCAAAACTACAGCCCTGAGCTGTTTAGCTTTTGTTGGGACAGATACACAGTCCTCATTTTGGCTTCTGGTCTGATGGATTTGAGAGGAAAAAGTCGAGCCAAGTGATTGGAGAATGAAGATTACAGCAATGCTCTGGGTAATACAGTGTGCTCATTTCAATTTGGACAGTGTCCCCTTGGAAAGGTTTGGGAGTGGAATAGTTCTGGGTAATTCTCTACCCCGCATTTTATATATATATATATAGTCCTGGATTTAATAGATGAGGTGCTTTCATTCCTGTTTTCTCTCCTCTAATTGTGGCCAACAAGCTGGTCATCAGTTCCACTTGGTTACTGGGCTGTGAAACCTGATGAGATACTTTGGAACCACACACGGTCCTGCCTGGTTATTTCCTTTTTTAAATACTTTTTACCCGAATAAGAAAAAAAATATTTCAGGATTCCTAAGCAAGGGGGGAACAATTTTATTTCTGTACACGAATAAAAATTGTTAATTAATTTGTGAAGATATTTGTAGGTGTGGGAAGCAGAAGGGAAGGAGTTGCAGAGTTTTAAACCTGTATTGTCGCCTCTGGCAAATACTTCCCAGTCTTGGTTTTCTTATCATTTAATGAACACTTTTGAACATAATATGTCAGAAAGAAGTCTCCAGAGTTTCCTGAGCGTTTTTCACCCCCTGTATTTCCAGAGTCCTCGCTGCTGCACAGGTGCAGGACCCTCAGCTCTGGATTTCAGGTGTTTTGTGATGTGCTGTTGATGACAATGGAAACCACTTGCCACGCTGCTCTTGCTTGTTATTGTATTTTTTGTTACACTTATAGATTGGCAAGTGGAGTTTCTTCATATCCTTCCCCTTAAGTTTTACCTCTTTTCTTCTGAAGACTGTTTTAATATTTGTCTTTTGAGTTTCTATTTAAAAAACTAGAGAGTAGAGTTTTTTTTCCCAAAGCAAGAGAAAATGACTGGATTTATATCTTTCCCAGAGTCAACGAAAAATTTCCTGTCAGAAAAAAAGGAGTTTTCTAGGGGGAAAAAAAATCTCACTGAGTGAAATGCTGCATCTCTCCTTCCTCTCCAAGTTCTTGCTGTACTAAACTGCATGTGGAATGCTTTTCCTACTAATTTCTGTTATTCTTCATCCTATGGAGAGCCTTATATCTTCCCAAATTCACCCCGAGTTTAGAGGAATGCTGAGTTGTCATGCAGGAGTTTTACCTCACACTGGGGAGATATTAGTTGATAACATCCACCTTGGTTAGATTTATTGCTTTAGCATATTTCATGCTAAAAATATTTATTTTTTTATACTTTTTTTTTTGCCATCTGCTAAGATTAGCACTGGAGTGGCAATAAATTCACTTACCCCGTTAGTGTGGTGGAGTTTGGAACCATCTTACAGCCTAATTGAAAATAGGATAAGATAAATGATGCACTTTGAGTTTCTCCCTCAGATGCACCATTGTTCATTACTTCAACGAGGGATGAGCACATCTGATTGTAATTTCAATTGTTAAGTAAAACAAAAGTTTCCATGGTGAAAATATGGTACCAACAGCTGTAATTGTCTAAGGGTTACTCGTGAAAATCTCAATATTGTTTTAGTAATAAATGTGGGATTGTTCTGCATTTGCACACTTGTTTATCCTCAAACCCTGATGGGAAAGGGGTGAAGTCAAAAAACACGCTCAGGAATTCAGGCATTGCTGAGCTTAAAATGCCTGTGCTTAAAGAGGCATCTGCATATTGAAACAGGGAGTTTTTCAGGGGTGATTGGTATTGCAAAGAATCCCAAACAGCAGTTTGTGCCACCACTTTATTAATTGGGATGGGGTTGGACAGGGTTCATCAAATAATAATCCACTTTGGGTTGGCTTTTACACTCTCACAGGTTGTCCCCAGCACTGATGTCTCTGACATTTACCTTGCAAATTCTTCAAACAGCAGCCTCTTTGTGAAAGGCGGAGTTTTCACTGGTTTTAGTCTATTAATATAAAACATAAATAGTAAAGTACTAAAGAAAAATACTCGAGTAGAAGGTGCTGACTCCTGGTGCAAGGCAAGTGGTGTGGGGAGAAACAAGAGTAGGTACAAGCCATTCTATCTGCCTGCTATTTCTGCCAATTTAATCTGTGGTCTCATCATTTTGTTTTTTAAAGTTAATAGACATTTCCTCTTGTGCTCTATGGGCAAATGGTGGTGCCTTCCTTTATATTCTGTGAAAATATAGTCTGTAAATTACATTCTTTGCTCCAAAGTTTGCTGTGAGTTTAAGGTAAGTAAGAATATTAGTATGTAAGGCATTTACAAAAGGAGATACTGATGATGCAAGGGAAGTAAGTGAAAACACCAGAGAAATTCTGTAATTCTGGGTCTTTTTCTTTAGATACAAGTGTGGGGTTTGTGCTGCTGTTGTCTGGTTTGAACATTATGGCAATGTAAGGCCCTATCCTATTTAATTAATTCATTAAATTAATGCCAATAACTCCCTTGAATAAATAAGGGCAGCAAACCTCTATCCATCAGTAACCCACAAATCTGGCTTTTTTTTTCAAAGTGCCCGAGTAAGTTCAGGTCTGTGCAGAAGTGGAAACACCTCTGGAAATATCCCTGTTTGGAAGGTGGTTACAGGACGAGGGGGAATGGTTGCAAACAGAGCAGGCTTGGATTGGATATGAATTAGGAAGGGATTCTTCCCTGGGAGGATGGGCAGGCCCTGGCACAGGGTGCCCAGGGAAGCTGTGGCTGCCCCTGGATCCCTGGAAGTGTCCAAGGCCAGGTTGGATGGGGCTTGGAGCAACCTGGGCTAGTGGAAGGTGTCCCTGCCCAGGGCAAGGGGTGGAATGAGACAAACTTCAAGGTCCCTTCCAACCCAAACCATTCTGGGATTGCGCGATTTTATGAGTTTATTTGCACAGCCTTTTCCCTGCTTTGAGTAGAGTCACAGCTGGTCTTTAGTAAGTCCCTAGCTCTGGTATTTCCATCTCTTCTTTCATGACAGCCCCCTTGACTGATGCCCAAGCTCTGGTGGTGTTTATCCCAGGGAAAGCCCCCTGGGCTTCAGCGGGCACTTCTCCCACTTGCAGCCCCTGAGCCCGGGCTGGTGTTTGCCCAGCTGAGCCTCAAAGCCCTGAGAGGGGTGTGTGGTGGATGCAGTGCCAGCCCCACGAGGGGAGGGACACGAGTGGCTGTGCCACCACGGCCACCCTTCCTTCCCTGTGCCTGGGACTGGGCCCGGGGCTGGATCTGAAACAATTGCTGTTATTAACAGGTTAAGCTGCTGGGATGTTAAAATAAAGGCTGCCCAGCTTTAGTGCATTTTGTTGTAATCATCTCCCAGATGCCTTGTCGGAAATCAATTCAAGTTCAAAACTGGCTGGAATTGGGAGGTCAAGGCTTCTGCAGACTAAATATTTTATCTTCTGCTCATGTCTGGAGCTTTTAAAGCTGTGTATTGGGGGCTCTTTTCTCCTCTCCCATCTGGACAAAGATGATTGGCTTTGCCATTTTGCCCAGGTTAGGACAAGGTTAAAATCAATTATAATCAATTATTAAGAGTCTTCTGTGACTGCAAAGCTGAAAAGGGGATTTTAAAAGTTGCTCGGGTCTGAAACAAGAATATCCTAGCTGCCAGTGTAGATGTCATTATTCTGGGATGGCAGATGTAAATCCCACCTGCACCAGCAGTGAATACACAGAATTTCTTCCTTCTCTTCTTGTCCTGTCTGTTCTGGAGGAAACAGCAACACCTAAAAATGGAGCTAGAGGTGCAGGGAGGACAGACTCATTGTGTTACAGAATTGAGCTGTCATTTCCAGGCATCTAAATGAGAGGGAGCTGTTCATTATTGGGTGAACCAGGTGGGGTTTTTTTCTCCCCAGAAATGCATTCAGCTTCCCCTGGTCTTCAGAACTCAAATGCTAATTTTCTGGTATGTTTGGGGAACTCCGTGCTTTTATCTTAAAATACAGTAGTGTTTATGTGCTGTAATCCACTCTGCCCGATGTGCCTGAATATAGAAGATCGTTTCCTCTCGCTGGGAATGAATCAGTCGTTTTGTCTGGAGTCACTTTTGATGTTTGGTACCATTCTTGCCATGCAAATCACATTCCACATTCTTCTCACGGCTTCTGAGTGAACGAGCGAGCATGTCTCCTTGTCCCTCAGCATCGTTGTTTTGGGGCTTTTGAGCGTAATATTTGTACTTTCAATTTGTAGTTAAGAAAATTAGGAATAAAGAATCAGAGCCTAAATTTTGGAGGAAGGTAGAGCTCCCTGACAAGTCGAGGAGGGAGGAAGGATGTGCTGCTGAACATCAAGACCTGCACACAAGAAATGCGTGTTTACCTGTTTAATTCTTAATTAATTCATTATTCTTAAGAAAACTGCTCAGAAGAATGGACTGGGACTGGGGAGGCAGACTAGGATTGGGGTTTGCTTATTTATTTGTCGACTGAGGCAACATGAGGTTTGAAAACCATGTAGAGGGACACTGTCCTGAAAACCAGAAACCTAAAACCAAGAAAAGGAGAATAAATTACCGTTGATTTTCTTTCTTTCTACCTCATCTCCACAGAAAATCACTGGGTATTCCACAGGTTTTAAAATAAATTGTAACTTTTCTGTGTATATGAATCTCTCATCACCCAAAAACATCCTGTCACCCCCATCCAAGCATTGACATGTTTATTATCAAAACAGCTTAGCTTGCTCTTGAACCATCCTAAAAAGTCTTTAAATTTAAATATTTCTGTGCACACTCATGGCCAGAATTTTTTTATATTATTTATTTGTTTGTTTGCTTATTTATCTATCTGGGAGACATCAATGTCCATTGACAGAGTAATATTGAGCCACTATGGTAATTCTATACTTATTCCACTTGTTTTACACTGAGATTCATAAGGCTGCAAAAAGCATTATAGTAGGAGTTTACCTACTAATGATGTTTGCAAAAGCCAGTTATTAAGAGCTTATAAAGTGAATCAGGCTCCTTTTTTTTTTCTTTTTATCCCGCTAATTTATTTCGCACATGGGATTACATCCCCTCTCAATTTCGTTTTCACTTGATAACCCAAGAAGTATAAAATATAACTTGCAGTGAGTGTGTGCCTGGCTGCACAACAACTATGTGCTAAAATGCATCCTTTTCAGGGAGCACCCCTAATTCTGACATTTGGGTGGCCTTCTGGGCTGGGGAAAGGTACATAATGCATGTCCTTGGGCAGCCTTTGGAAGGGCAGTGTTTTTACTGGAGGCAGGGACCCCCTTCCCCTTTCCCAGGCAGGGTCAGGGGACCCTCCCGTTTGGCTGGTGGGACACAGGGCACCTGTGAGTGCCTGAACAGCTCAGAGAGACATGAAAAGTTCCTGTTTATCCTGAAAGTATGAGTCTGGAGACTGCATGTGTTTCTCATTTCCATGCACTGTAATTTCAGTTACTTAGATGGATGGAGGCATCGAGCCAGAGTTCCCCCAACAACAGCCCAGGTCTCCCACTGTCCAAACAGGGCGTTCCTGAACCCACTGGTCATGCCACCGAGGGAGGGTCAAGGATTCAGCACAGTCTGTTTAAGCACAAGAGCTGTGCTGTTCGTCCCTCCCCAGCACACAGGCACCAATGTTTATACTGCTGGAGGCAAGCTTTAAAGGGAGCAGAAAATGTTGGGACAAAGCTCAGGCCCTGCACTTCCCCAGAAAAGGAAGGATGTTTGCCCTGCTCAGGACGGAGAAAACAAACCCAGTTTCTTATCAGAGCATTTGAATTGCCATGGTTGGGAAAAAAGCATTTTGTCCTTCAGTTTGCCTTCTCTTTTCCCCTCTTGCTCCCACTGATCCCTGCTGGTGCTGGTCCTTACGCCAGTGCTGTGCACACTCACTGCTCCAGCCCAGCCAAGCCTCGTGCTTTCCCTGCCGACCCAAACCAGAGCACGGGGAGAAGGTCATGAACCCTCCAGGCAAGCAGGGAGCCCCTTTGGGGAACCCTGGATCCAGAGCTCTTGTTTGTGCTTTGTTTTGCCATGAAACCAGGTCGTTTCTAGCAGAGAGTGGAAGGATGAAGCGCCAGCGTTTGTGATTCATACGGATTTTGCAGAGTGTTCCGAAGGAGCTGCTGCAAAGCCTTTGGAATCACAGATAACATTCCTTGGCCTTTCGTCCTGGCACTCTGAGATTTACCCCTGATTCAGAATTCCAGCCCTGGCTTGCCCAGAGCATCCATGGGGAGAGGGGCTCTTGCAGGTGGGAGTCTCCCCTTGGCTCGATGTTCTGAGGGATGGAGAAAGGTTTGAACAGGGCAGGTTTTTGCTGGGGAGTGATGCAAGCAGGCAGTGGGAAATGCCAGAGAGCAGCTGCTGGGCTGCAAACCTTTTGAGAGACTTTGTGGCTCTTTTTTGGGGGCAAATGGACTGTTTTCCTTAGTTTTCCTCAGAAACTTAAAATCTGTGTTCTTTCCCTTCCTCCCCCCACCATATGGGCTGACTGGTTTATCATTTCTGGGTTGCTCATGCATGCTGGCCTATTGGCACAGCACATTTAGGAGAGACAAAAAGGAGCTAAGTCTTGTTTCTTTGGGAAAACAACTCAGACTTTAGAGAGATTTGCATAGATTTTTGTAAATACATACCAGATTAAGCGGATATATTATCATCCCAGTCGCTTAGATTGTTGAGCCTGTGAACTTAAACACAAGAATACTTCATGGACAATTTCATCTGTTTCTGTAAAAGTGCTGTTAAAGAAGTTGTAAAAGAGTGCCTGCCCTCCTCTCCCTCAGGGTTTGCATTTGTGTGTCTCACACACCACTCTGTGCTCCCCATCCTTTACCCAGCTGAGTTCTTACCTCTGTCCTTTCACAGTCCTTGCATTTCTGACTCCTTTCTCCTCAGCCCCAGTGCACAGCATTTCCTGCTGGTTGGGATGTCTCAAGACAAAGCCAATCAGACAGGGAAATGGCATAAGGACTGAGAGGAGCCCGGGCTGTGTGAGTGTGGCTGACTCGGGTCCGGCACATCCCCCTGCTCCCAAATGACTTCTCCAGCTTCAGTCACGCTCTGATCTTTAACTCACATCTTCCTTGTGATGGAGCTCTTTCAATTCCATCAACTAGACCAATAGTAGTTCCTCCTCCTGCAGTAAAATAAATAAGCAAAAATAAACCATCAGCCCTTCTGCTGGATTCACACCTGGCTGTTTAAAATGCTCACAAAATCACACAGGGCAGAAAGTAATTGCATTGCATTACACTCATATCCACAGCCTTTCAGCAAATGTCTTTGTTTCCATGTAAAACACTTTTTATAAGTGTATTGGAGCTCCTTTCACTCTCCTCAAAGCTTTCTCCCACCTCTGCTAATTCTGTGTGAACACCTCCCTTCATCATATCTGTTATATTTTATATCAACAACCTTTTATGAAAGTTGCTCTTTATGTGGCACCCTGAGACAAGGCAGTCTTTGGGTTTCAGAAGTGAGCTCACAGCGGGAGTTTTGCTGTGCTGAGGATTTCCTTATTTCACTCATTTGAAGGCGTTGAAGTTCTAAGCAAAGAAAGTGGTTTCACCTGAATTTGGAGTCATGTTCTCATTGAAACTCCAGGCTGAATTTCTAATGTGGAGGCCTGGAACAACATCTTTCATCACAAGCTGACAAACCACATTTACAATTTGTTTCTGTGTGTCCTTAAAGCAGAGCTTGGTGTGAACGCAGTGCATTTCATGGCAGAATAAATGGGAGTGGGTATGGGAGGTGCAGCTGGGCTGTGCCACAGCACTGTGGCTTTGCTGGACACACCATTGCCTCTGCAATAATGGTTTATTGGAGTCAAAACTCAGCAGTAGAACTGCCAATAATGTATTCTTGCTGCTCTGCTATAAATGAGTCTGTAGGAAGTGTGGGCAAATCTACGGACATTGTTCTTTTCACTAAATCTAGTGCTGACATGGCTGCTAAATATGGAGTTATTTTATATTTACCTGTGGGACAGGTGTTCTTATTATAATAGACATGCTGCAGACGCAAGTGATAGGCAATAGGGTTTCCTGATAAGTTCCCATAAATGTGCTTTTTATTTCTTTTACGCTTTTTTAATTTTAATTGTCATATTTTTAGTGGCATTTTTCCATCTCAACAGGAGATACAAAGGTCCAATTGGGTTTTTTTGAGCAATTTGCAAGAATAGGACTGTGTTGTTGGTGACAGGAGGATATCTGACTTTGAATTTTCAGTGGTGATGATGCCAGTAACAGCAGGCAGGTGCTGCAATGTCAGAGTCTTTGTCCTGACCCTTGGAAACATCCTTAAAATCTGTGAAACTTTTAGCTGCTGTTGACTTTCCTTGTTCCTTTCCTTGCCACCTCTTAGTGGTTGTTTGGTACATCTTCATCAAGGAAGGACACTGCTTCAATGTCACCTTCAGCTGCGTGGCAGAGCTCTCCCTCTGCACTGATCATATTTACATTGATTAATATGTTGTGCTGAATAATGAACCATCCCCAAAACTTTGTATAACTGGATTTCCTCCGCAAATGACACTGGCTGAGACTTTAGACATGGTGAGGCATCAAACTCTCCCTGCCTTTTACATTCACAAGAGTAAAGTCACTGATCTGAAACCAGCACGGCCCAGATTTGGGCTTTAAATCAGCATTCGTGCTGGAGGAAGGTTTAACACAGGGATAAACTACCCAAGGGAAGAGGTCCACATGCAGCAAAGGGGAATTGCATCCCATTTGCCACCCCCTGTTCCTGGATGTGCATGTGGGAGCTAATGCTGTGTGTAACCTGTGAGTAGCACCCACAAATAAGCACTGGGTGCTTGGGCTGAAACCAAAGATCTCCATGAACTTGTCACTGGGAAGACCAAATGGCCCAGTCCCCTTCCAAGCTGTTACTGGCCACCAGTGTCTGCTGCTCAAATATGACCCTGTATCAAATCCCCATCCCTTTATGTGTCTGTCCAAGGCCTAAAAGGACCTGCAGCCACGGGGTTATCTGTCTGCAAAATGTTCTGTTATCTGGATTAGGTTTGTGTTTTCATCTGTAATCTCACAAATGGAGGCCTTGGCTGGGGTTCAGGATGCTGGGCCTGCTGCTGTCCCACTAACAGGCTGGGACAAAAGCAAATCCTTCCCCGTCACACTTTCCCCACGTTTTAAAAGCTCTCCAGAAGTGCTGTGGGATCTACCAGAGTGAAGTGTTGTTATTAAAGGTGTGCAGGTGAAACCATCCATCTTGATTCTTTCCCTCATCCACCAGGGTGGGCAAATCAAATCTTTAGTCTCTTTGGGGGTGGGGGAAAGTATTTTTTACTAAATTTCACAACAGTAGGCTGAGGAAATTGCCTTCCAATTTCTGCTGTGTCTGGGATTCTGCTCGAGTCGGTCTCAGCAAACAGGTAAAGCTTTCAGCTCTGCAGTGCTGCATTGCCTGCCTTCCCCGTGGAAATGAATTCATTGCAGGAACTGCTGCTCTCTTTGGATTTTTGTATGTTTACACATCCTGTTTTAAATTATTTTAACAATTTAAATTATTTTAAACCTTTGCAGTTTTGGCCATTTCACGTGGTACATGCCAAGGAATCTGTGAAAGGAAAGCAACCCCCCAATTCCAGCTGATAATTACAGAAGATCTAACAAAACATCAGTGCCCTGATGGTCCTAATGCTGCTCCATGGTAATGCTGTCCCTCTGCATTTCATCATGGACACGAAGCCTGGACCAATTACCATTTCCTCATACTGGAGCTTTTAAAGTATTTTTATTTTCTTTGTTACTGTCTAGTTCATTACACAGGGTTTTCAAGCTCCCAGTAACAGAATAACTATTGACAATTCCATTAGAGCCATAATTCCAGCACCCAGATGTGTCCCAGAGAGATTCATGGCCACAGCCTGTCCATCTTCAGTTGTGTTCACAGCTCCCCAGATTCATCCCCTTCAAACTGAAGGGCCAAACCCACCAGTTTTTGTGGAATTGGCTGTGTTTCATCAGCCTGGGAGAGTTACGACTCTGTCAGGTGCCGCCTGACCCACTCCATGTACAGGTGTCCTGAATATTCATAAAGTCTAAATAATAAACTCAATAAATGGTTTCTGAGTTGTTATTTACATTATTGTTGGATTTTCAGGCTCTGTTTGACACGAGGACTTTCCTCTTGTATGAGAATAACAGTGGAAAACATGAGAAAGAAAAAATCCTCCCCCTCTGACCCCAAAGTCATCCCTGTGTGTCACCCTCGTTTTCAGGGAGACTCTTTCAAACTTGGATTAGTAATAGGAGAGTTGTGCTTTTCTTTAAAGGCAGTTTGCTTGTGAGGTTTGGAAAGTTTGGACCATTGCAAACGGGTTTTCTGAGTTACTTAGCAGCACTTTTTGGGGTTGGTTTTGATGGGAAAAATTTCAAGAGTATTATGTAAAGCAGGAACAGTCCAGCCAAGCAGATGAGAAATGGGTGAAATCCTGGCCCCAGTGCAGGGGAAAGTTCGGGCTGGAGTCCAGTCAGGTCCCTTCTGGCCTAGAAGTGTATTTATTTGATGTTAGGAGATAAAATCTCTAAGCATCAGGATAAAATTGGAATGGAAAGGAAGATCTCTAAGAAAGAGGTTGACAGCTCATGCAGTATTTCTGTTTAGACGGGGTAAATGAAATCAGAATTAATTTGGTGTTCCCTCCCCTTCCATGAGTGCTCTCTGGTTAAAGCATTGTGTGCTTCCATTTACGGCGGGTGAACAGAGTGTTGTACCCATGAGAGAGTTTGGGAGAAAAAGCACTAATTTCCAGTTGTGTCAAGTGTTTTGAACTGAGTGGTTCCTGTCTCCAGTTATCACATTAGGGCTGGGTTTGTTCCAGGTCAGTATTCTAGAATGTTCTCCTTGGAAACCCTTTGGAAAAACCGTTACTTTTGACAAATGGAAAAACCCCAACCCAACGGAAAACCCTGTTAAATTTGGAGCGTCAGTTGGTTCAGGTGTGTTGAACAGGTGTTCCTTGTTGGGGACAGCCAATCACGGTGCTGGGAGCAATTGGGCACAGCTGGGCAGGGTTGGGGCACATCAGGCTGCCCTACACCTGGGCAGGGGCATTCCCAGCCCTTCCCAGTTGGGAGCGGCTGCTTAACTGGGCGTCTGAATCCAGCCCACGCGTTTGGGCATGGAATTCGGTGTGATTTATTTAAAATCGCCCTGGAAAGCTCCACTCCTCGATTCTCTACAATCCGAAGAGTGGAAGGCTGGACTTGGAGTGCAGGTTCTCTTCAGCTCGTTCTGAGGGATCCTGTGGGATCCTGTGTCTGCTGCCCACGGATCCGCATGTGGAGAACATGGAGGCTCCTCTCCAAAGGTAAGTTTATATCCAACATGGAACTTTTTAAATAATTGATTGGCAGCTCCGCTCTGTGTGGGACACGTTACTGAAAGACCTCTATGGGGTTTATGTGTTTTTGTGAGGGATAAAAAATGGTTTTATTACAATCAAGGGAAAGGTAGGCAGACAAGACATATGGGTGCCAGTTTGTTTTGGGTTTTCCGGGCACCATTTTGTGTGGGTGTGTGTAGTTTATGGGGTGTTCAGGCGCCAATTTGTGGGTGTGTGTAGTTTATGGGGTACCCGGGCACCATTTTGTGGGGGTG
>WBMV01006452.1:511770-571770 GCA_013396655.1 Campylorhamphus procurvoides
GGGGGGGGCGACCAAGGCGCCATTTTGTGGGGGGCCAGTTTATGGGTTGCCCGGCTGCCATTTTGTGTGGGGTTAGTCTGTGAGGTGCTGGGGGTATAAAGCAGGCAAGGCAAAAAACAAGTTGGGTTCCTATCTGGTCCCATTGCCAAGCGAGCTCAGTGGCCAGGATAGGGATTCAGATAAGGATTCACAGATGTTTAAAAGTTTACATTTCCAGACAGTCTTGAACAAGGCAGAAGTGCCTGTCCCACCTGATGCAGCTGATGGGAGTTGGGCTTTCACACCTTTCCTTTTAAGGAAGGGAAGTTCCAGCAAAGCCATAGTGGCTTTTCCCACCTAAAAGTGACCCCTCAAGGTTCAGTAGCCAAATCTTCTCCTTTTGAGGAGTGGTGTGGGGCACAGCCAGGAGGAGTTTGCTTCCAAGATAGGGCAACTCCCCAGAGAGGAGCCAATCAAATCCAATTATCCAAGAATTCTGACCTCTGAAGGACAGGGAGTGAAGCCCCACCTGGGAGGGAGGGGGGTAGTCATGCAAATGTCAAAACCCAGAAGGGGGTGATCCCCAACCCTCGAGTGTGCTCAGACCCTCCCACAGGCTGAGGCACCCGGCAGGTGCTCTTAATAAAGGTCTTTGCTTCACATGTTTTGGCTGTCTCTGAAATTTCAATCAGGAGATGTTTCTCACCTTTTGCTTTGTGAATTAAGTGCGCATCAGTGAAAGCCATTGAGTTAAATATGTGTGTTTTTAATGAAAGAAAAAAATGTATTTCTAAGACATTAAAAGACAGCTAGGAAGGAGTTCTGTATTTCCACAACCAACTAAGGATATTAATTTGGTTTTGATGCCTTCAGAAGTTGTGTGTGTGTTTTAGCGTTTAGGAAGGAAAACAATTGCTTACTAAAGCTCATCTCTCTTCTTTTTTTGTATGAGATGCTAAAAAGGGCTGTGTGTTAGAGAGGTTCTATAGGACTGGGCATAGCAATCCTGATTTGGGATTGTATCTGATGGAAGGAGGGAAGGAAGGAAATTGCTATGGTGTGAGTGTGGAGAAGGAGAGGGGGCATGACTGACTGCAAAGCTCAGCTTGGTCCGAGTTTCAGGCTGCAAACTGGGGACAAATGGGTGCTTTCTTCTGACTGTTCTGGGGAGAGTCAGGGGAGCTCCAGTACAGAGGTGAGAACTGTGGGCCTTTTAGGCCCTTCTAGGTGTGTTGGAAGGAGGAATTCTCCTGGTCAGAATAACTGCGTGTTTAGCTGAGGAGGAATTAGTTTGTGAGAGGCACTTGAACAGGCTTAAAATACAAAAGGTTATGAGGCAGTTCTTCTCCATAGTCACCGAGTGCTGAGCAAGAAATAATTGACTTGATTATTAGCAAGGTTGATATTTTTTTTAATTATTTTTAGTGCAGATGTAAACTCTCTAACCATGAGGATGGGCTGCTGAGGGTGATTGTGTAACCTTGCAATTAGAGGTGTTAAATAACAGTGTGGAAAAACACCTGCTTAGAACTCCCACAAATAGACCTGAACCTGTTTCAGAGCCCAGGGATGGACACTGGGACCTCTCCTGATCCTCTCCAGCTTTGTTCCTGGGGTTTTGTAGTAGAGAAGTTAGAAATGGAGACTGTTTTCAGCAGCACTTGTTTTATTTGTTCACATAGTCTTTAATCCATGGATTTATGGGAGGGAAACTCAAACCCAGCAGGAACTTTTAAGCTGTTCTGAGCATCACTGGATAGATAAGACGTGTGGGGGGCTGCAGGTGGAAGGAGGGACCCACAGTTCACACACCATTTCTTTGAGCCCTGTTACTGACAGTACAGGTGGCAGAGTCTGAGGTGGGTGATCCTGGAAATTGCTGGCACATCCCTGCTTTCTCCTCCTGTTGGAGGTAATGTTTGGCTGCTCCCCACATAATGAAAATCTGGATCCCTCCCTTTGTGGTTTAATGTCCTGCTCACAGATCCTGGAAACCTGATGGGAAGGAGATTTTAAAGTGTCTCATACTGTCCCTTACTATGTAACAAAGAGATGGTGAGCTACCCTAAAGCAGAAAATATGATTAAAAATGAGGAAAATCAGGGCTGTGCATGTTTTAGGTTGGTTTTTTTGGTTGTTTTGGGTTGTTGTTTGTTTTTCTATGGGTTGTTATGTTTTCACCACCAAATTCTTTGTGCCAATACCATCAGTTCTGGAAGCTTCGCTCACTGCTTAAAGCGATGGTACAGGATATTTCCACAACAGTTGGGTAGTGGATACACTGAAGTTGGTCAGGTCTGTTTCTAAAATCACTTTGTGGAGACTATTTATGCTTGTGTGTTTGTTTTGTTATTTTCCTACCTGGACAAATTAATTGAGAACTTCTGTATCATATCTTGGTTGCTGTTATTTGTGAATCAATTCAACTTTAAGATTCAGAAAGTAATTAATTGATGTTAAATGTTGTGGGTGAGGAGTCTGGATGCTTCTGCAAACTTTTATATGTGTGTAATATTAAAAATATTTAGTTTTAAAAAAGCAATGTTAAGGAATTTACTCACCGTTCAAACTTTTGGTTTGCTATTTTTAATGCGAGTGATACATCATGAATGATTGATTAATTGTGCTCGATATAGGACAAACCAACTTAGCTTTTAGTTTTTTATTCTGTGACTGGAATCTTGCTCTAAATGCAGCATGTCCCATTTCTAATTATTGGGGGGAACCACCCCACAAATCTTTTAATTGATGAATGTGAAACAAAACATTTTGATTCAAATTGATGAGCTTTGTTCATGTTTTCTCACTGGAAAATTTGTCTGAGGCTTTTGTGTTTCTGCAGAAATAAATTGCAAGGTATAAACTTTATAACAAAACATCATTTATCCTCAGGAAAGTTTCATCCTGAGTCCTCTGGCCATTACTAATAAAAACCCACCCTGTTCACTCTTTGCTCTTGTTTGGAGAGAAACTCTGCAGTGTTTTGACCTTGTTCCCATCTTTCAGCCAAAACACTTGGCAAAAGGCACCCAGTGCTTTCGGAGCTGCCTTGTGGAGCAGGACCAGCCTCTGGACAGGCAGTTCTCCACCCGTGCAGGCTGAGCATGAGTTGGAATCGTCTGTTTTATCACTGCTCTTATTTGCAGCCCAGAGATGATCTGTGTTGCTGTGATTCAGACTCGCAGTTTTTCCCGGTCTTGGGCTGTTGTGCCCTCTGTGTGCTGCAAAGAAAGCTCTTGTGAGCAAGGCTGGGCGGTCCTGGAGCAGAGAAGGAATCCAAGTAGTTCACAGCCATGGGATTGATTCAGTGTCAGATCCTTACACAGTTGCTCTCTCGTTGTGGTTTTCCTCCCCTCTGCTCCCAACCCATCCTTCCCCCAAGCTTTTCCAGTGCTCAGGCTGTTGCCTGCCCTCTCTGAAGATCAGGTGGGCTCAATGAGCTCTGAATTTCTGCCCACTTCAATATTTCCATTATTTCCCCCACCCCAATACCTGTATGAGCTGATCTTTGGTACAGCAAATAATCCCCCCTTCCCAGCTGTTTATTCCTTCGCATGGAGCATGTTTGGCTGTGATAGGGAGCACAGCTACATCTGTCCATGTTAATGTGCCCGTGCTGAGCTGTGCCCCTGGGTGGCCTTGTCATGCACAATCAGCGTCAGCCTTTCCTGTGCTTAGTGTTTGGGTGGAAATAATCGTATTTTACTTCTCACAGGCGTTTCTTTTCAGCAGAGCATGGAATGTCAAGTGGACATTATCATTAGTTTGGCCCCAGTCCTGGGGCAAATTAAATGTTTGACTATTTATTGAAAAATCCCCTTCCTTTAGGTGAAGAGATAAATTAGATTTTTTTTTACTATCAGAGGTTTCTTGTGTGCGGCAGTGGTGGCGACTGGAAAGTAAAGCACTTTATTAGTTCATGTTTACAATATATGAATTTAGTTGGGATATAAATTACCCAGAGTTCTTGGCTTTGGAGACAATTGAAAATCTTGGGGGGATTTCTTGTAGTCCCCACATTTCAGGAAGAAAGGAGGGGATAGGACAGGGAACAGTTGCTCTCCTCATATTTGATTATATTCATGCCTTTTCTGTGTTGGAAGAGGGAAAAGGTAAGTGAAAGTTAAGGCATTATTTATGAGATGCAGAGTTTCCATGACCCAGGAGTTATGAATTTGGCCCAAGCAACAGGTGAGGGCTCAGATAATTCTCATTTCATTGACACTGGTTTACACATCTTGTCCTGTTTTCCAGAGCAGGGCTCTTCTAGGTGTGCAGTTTCTGCTGTGGCTTGCAGAGTTTGGAATTGCTCACAGCAATCACTGTCCCTGGATGTCAGTAGGAGAGTCTCACTTTATTTGTAGAGCAAAGGAATTTAAAGGGAAAAAAATGTGTTCTGTTATTTTAAAATTTCTGGGTTTTTTTCCTTATTTACGTTTGTCATAGTCTCAAGAATGTTCTATAGGCAGTTGTTTGTCCTAGAAACCATCATGGTTACTAAATATATGGAATTAAAAAAAAAAGAAAATCAAGGTTGTGCTGAAATGAATGTAGTTAAAATTCAGAAAGAGAGATTCCTTAATTAACTTAATAAAATTACTAATGGAAGCATTTTAACTGCTAAATTTAATTTACTTGTCAAGATATCAGGCTACAAAGAGGAGGGAAGAGAGGAAACTCTGCTTTCCATTATGATGTGCTCTATTATAGAATAAATTTGCTTAAAATGAAATATATCACAAAAAGCCATCAATGACATCTTAATTTGGAACAGCCAGTTGAAAAGTAATTAGACTGTGAAGCAATCAGTTCTAGTAAATCAGTGTTTCCCTTTACATAAACATACGTTTTTACTATTTATAAATAGGAAAGACTTCCAGAGCCTCAAGTAGCAAAGGCTTTGATTGTGTTTCTACTGTCTGTGTGTTCTATTTTACATCACAAACCGTCAAAACAGAGAGAATTGGGCTTGGCTTGGAATGCATCCAGCAAAGGATGAGGTTGGGGTTTAACTGTTCCCTCTCAGGACGTGGCTCCCTGGGCAGAGACTCACCTGTGGTGGCTGGCACTGGGCAGGGGCGAAATGGGGAAGGAATTTGGGCTCTGGTGGGTGTGGTGCTTGGTGCTCTACCTGTCATTTTCACCCTTCTGAAGGCTGATGTTTGTGGAAAGGGAGGAAAGAGGAGTTCTTCAGAGTCACAGGAATACTGGAGGTAAAGTGGGAAACTCGCGTGCTGTGATTTATACCACAAAATTAATTTTTAAACCACACAACACATGCAGTAAGTGACATTTAAAACTGAACAAAAAGAATTCCTTCTTATAAGCCGAAGAAGCCAGATCAGGGACAGATCAGAACCTTGTTGGTTTGAACTCTGCTGGTATTTTGGCCTCTTTTAGGAGCGGCACAGACGTGCTGCAGCTGTGGTCAAGGTGCCAGCCAGAGCTCCACACTGAGGCAGGAGAACAGCTGCTTCCACTTGGATTGGTGCTTGGGAACAGGGGCTTGTAAATGTTAGAAGTCCTCCTTCCAGCCAGAGCCGTGGGGGGCAGTGCCAAGTGAATTAGATTGGCATTAAATGATATTAGTGAGTGTGCTGAGCAGGAATACCCAGAGAACTGAAGCAGGGCAGGCAGCTCACTGCAAAGTGACACCTGTAGTGAGAACTTAATTCATCAAAGTCCTTTTAGCCACGAGTTCCTCTCCTTCTGCCAGGCAGTACAAGAAGTGGGAGTTTATCTTGTTTTCCACAGGTTAAGTGCAGTTTGCCTGAGAAGTCAGAACTGCCACACCGGGGTGCAACAAAGTGGGGAAGCTCTTTAAGCCCAAACTTATTATGCGGAGTATACAGTTGTAAAGGAAAGTGTTATGGTTGGAACACAAGTGTTTTCAGTAAATACCCTGTTTATAAAACGGTGGTTTTGCAAGCAGCAATTGTATTTCTAATTTCATCTGCTTGCTTCTAAACGAATATATTTTTAATGGGAATTACAAGAGTTGACAATGTTCTTAGCTGAAGGCATTGGGGATTCAAATGCAGCGTGTTCTGTTGGTTGTGGGCATTCTTTGAGAACTCTTTCATTGCATGCACTTTGGCTCTTGTGTCACTAGGAAACAACTCTGATGTGAATCACTGTACATCTGACAGAGATGCACTGGTGGGAGTGCACGGTTCTTTGCCTTTATTTTGGTCACAGGTCGCAAACATTGAGTTGTTCTTTTGGTTCCAGAAAGAGAAGGTCCCTCCCTTGGTTTTGTGAAGCAGCCAAGGTGTGCAGGGGCACCTGCAGCAGGTTTCACTGTTTGGGGCAAAAGTGGTGAGGTGGTCCAGGACTAACTTGGGAAGGGTGTGTAGGCAGGCAGGGATGCCACACCTGGTTATTGCCTGTTAAAGGGCTGTGCTCTTCAGGGTCTTATCATGTGGAAAAGATCCATCTTTCAAGCTCAGTCAGTGACTGTTCAATGCAGAATCGGCTCGTTCTGGGGTTTGCTCTCTTTGGGAGTTCTCGCCTCCTTTTTTACTTAATAAACTTGCAGTGTATGATTTTCTTTTTGTCCCTGATGCTGTTAGGAGGGCCAAAGGCAGTTGAAAGCATTGTTGTTACCACGACTGTTTGTTGTCTTGCCTCTCTTCTACTGCCTTTCATTCTCACACAAAGTAATAAGCTGAGAAGAATAAACAGAAGAAACCCAAGTTCTATTTTGATGTGTGCACAGTGTGCCTCGTGACCATGACTTGTGTATCGCATAGCTTCAGTTTCCTGTTGACTTGGTGGCATGATATTTAACATTCCCTTTTATAAGTTTGTTGTTTACAGCAATTTTGTGTTTCTGCTTAGCCTAATGATTACAAGGGAGTCCACCCGGGAGAGTTCAGCCTCCAGCCTTTGAAGGCCTCATTTGAACATGTTTGCAACTGCAAGGAATGGCTTGAGGCTGTGCTATTTAACACAAAAGGGAAGAGGAAAAACCCAACAACAACAACCACCCCCTCTTCTTTTGTTTGTCCTTATTCTGGGTTCTTAATGGCTCTCAAAATATAGGTCAAAGATATGTGCATATATAGTAAATAAAGGCTGGGGCTGCTGCACTTGCTGCTGGGGGGTGAGGCCCTTCCTCTGAAGACACTGTGCATGTCACACACCCCTCATCCCCTCCTACCTCTCCCCTTCTTGCTCCTGCTCGTTCCTTGGTGTCTTGGCTCACACACCCAACTCTTCCTCCACTCCAGCTTTTTAGTACCCCCTTCTGAAGGGGGAGAGAACCCACCTCGGGAAGTTTCCTTCAGTAATTTGCATTCCATGATGCACTTTGTGTTTCTCGAGTCATCATTCCACTTGAGTAGTTTATTACCTGGAAAAAGAATTCCACGTGTTGGCTTCAAGGGGACTTGAATTCTGCTGATGGGATGGTAGCCCAGCCCAGCCCACTTGTGTTCCACTGGTGTCAGCCCTCTGTGCTGAGTGCTTAATATTTATAAGGGCTGTTTTCACAAGTGTTAAGTTAATCTGTGATTTGTGTCCTGGTATCTGTTTATTTACTTACACTTCTGTCTATGCTTTGTAGTAGCACTGAGGGTTTAGCAGAGAAGATCCTACTTGGGGCCCTCTGTAGTTTGCATGTGCTGATCTCTTGCTGAGGCCCTTATTTGAGAAGTCAAAAATAAGAAAAAACAGTCTTTTGTCTTTAACATGCAATATCATAAATGTGTTAAGCCAAAATATTTCAGGCAATTGCAGCAGTTCAGAAATATTTGTCACTTAGTGTTGATTCTGTTGTTGTTGTCATTGTTATTTCCTTCCTGCCTGCCCCTCATTCTTTCATTTTCTTCAGCATAGGAAAGCACAAGTTATAGGCTTTATTAATTTGGATATAATGGAAGAACAGGCCAAGGGGAAAGAGCTGCAAGATAACTTTAGAATGTGAATTATAGCAAGGCACATGAACTTCATGGTATAAATCTCATAGCTCTTAATAGGTTTGGGGCACTCAAATACGGAGCAGGACACAAGCAGTGTGGGGCAATCCCATTTCCCACTGCTCTAGATGTAAATATCTTGCTCACTGGAGCTGGTTCCCAGTTAAGTGCTGCAAGTTCAGTGGCTCAGGGTGTGCTGAGCTGGAGGGGAGCAGGTCCAAACTGGGTATGCATCTGTCCCAGGGTTAAAACTAATGGATTTTTCTAGAAATCCCTGCCCTTTGAAAGGGGATAAACCCTCAGGGTCTCTCTCCTGTACTGAATCATGTCTTTACTTTTTGGACATAATTTAAGCCTTTTTTTTCCTTTTTTTCCCCAACCGGTTTGAATGCTTAAAATAGTTTTTAATTTATCCACAAAAGGAATCATATAAGTAGATTTTTGAAATATAATTCATGTTGAAATTTTATAGCTAAATATAGTTATTATCTCATGTGGTGCACTTTGCAGCATGTTCCTAACTGGCTTATTACATCATTGGCTGACGACCTTACCTCTGCTGCCTGGAAAGGGGGAAACCAAATTAAAAAGGGAAATGAGGTGGCACAGGAAGGGAAGCTGGGGAAAAACAGGCTTATTAAACTGCACCTACGCAGCATCCCAGTCTCAGGCAGCTCCCAGTGAGGGGGGTCCCACTGCCATCACACACTGACAACCAGTTGCAGGAGCTGCTTTGGGGATGAGTTGGTGAGTGTGGCAGAGAACAGACCCTAAAAAGAAATCTTCAAGGCAAGCAGATGTTGTCAACCACGTTATTTTTTTAAGCACTTGTTGTTCTTAAGAAAATGAAAAGGATTTGATGCTTTTTCCACTTTGCTGCTTGTCCTTAATGTATTAAGTAGCTCTTAGAGCAGCCGCCTTTGCATGTCTGCGGTACCCAGGACAGCGCTGATGATAATGGCAACAATACTTATCACTTAAATGACATTTTACAAATTCAAAGTGTTGTGCAACAAACATTAATTAGCTCTCACAAGAGCCTTGCTGTGAAGTAGGTAAGTGCTGTTATTCTCTAGTGACACATGGGGAATGGAAAGCAGAGAGGTAAATCCTTCAGGGACTCGCTGCACTCGGGCAGGGATTGAAGCTGGGAAGTTTCTGCTTCCCAACTTGTTTCATAGAATACCCTGCTTGTGTCATAGCTTAGAAATGTGCTCCTGGGTTGATGAACAACAACCCAGCCCATCAGTTCTATCAGTTGCACCTTCAAGCTGAGCTGGCAGGGCTGTGTCAGTGATCCACAGAGAAACTGTTCATGTGCCCCCATCACAAACCTGAATTTTACTGTCAGACCATTCCTGGTGCTTTCCTTTGAGTGTCCCCAGAGTGTGGTGGGCAGGGGAATGCACAGAGAAAGCTGAGGTGTGAGTGTGGGGAAATTATCCACACACAGGTCAAAGCAGTCGATTTCATTGTGCAGAGAGATTATACCAGAACTTCAGAGCTATGTACCACGTGGTGTCTGCTGCTGGCATTGGAAAGAGCAAAATTGTACATCACAGGGGATATGGGGTTGGAAGGTGCCTTAAAGACCATCCAGTTCCACCCCCTGCCATGGGCATGGGCTGCTCAGAGCCCCCCTGGAAGTGCTGAAGGCCAGGCTGGACGGGGCTTGGAGCTGGATGAGCTTTCAGGTCCCTTCTATCTCCAGCCATTCTATGATGTATCCCAAATAACTTTCCCAGGAGACTGGCCATATCTGCACTGAGGAGGTCATGGATCAGACCATGGGAGCCAAACTGATTGACAGTGCTCTGAATGTCCCTCTGGCTCTCCCAGGGTCTGTGCAGTTACTCCTCAGCTTTGTGCTGTGGGTATTGGCAGCTGCTTTGACTGAAAGCTGAAAGTCACAGTTACTCACAGGTGTTTTAAAGTTGGATACCTTGAAAATATATAGTACATTAATTCTCTTTGAGTTCCTTGCTTTTTTCATGTTCCCCCTGTTCTCAGTTAACTGTTTCTGCAAAGGGAACTGGGAACTGTAGACAGCTTCCCTGGATGGAATGGCTGTTTGAAGTGATTTTAGGGACAAGGGAATGGGTTAAAGCTGTGTGTGTATGAACACTAGGAGGTTTCCCACTGGACTAAGATAATTTTAAGGTAAAGTGCATTTTATGCATAAACATCTTCTTTTCACTACACCCCACCATATAACAGCTTTAAGATGCTACCCACTGCAAGGTCAGTTGTAGAGATATTTGTGTTTATGAGTGGCCAAAGGAGCCTCAGTAAACATGATTAAATTCAAAATGCTCTGAAGAAGAGTCACTCGTGTGTGTGTGTGTGTGTGAAGTCAGTAACTGCAACAAACCATACTGTCTTCCTGTTGTAGCACTTGCAGTATTGTAATTACAAAGGTGTCTGTGTAGCCCATATTGGTATTTGATTATAGGAGAGGGGGGAAAAGCTCAGTGCAAGCCAAATATCACCAAAAACCTAAGCAGAATCTGTGCTCTGAATGTACTTCAGTGAATCTAAATACTGCAACACACACGACAAATAAAAATCATGTCGTGTTTGGAGACCTCTGCAACCTCAAATCATTACTCACAATTTATTTGCTTTTCTTCCTGTAAATCATAACTTTATTGTCGGAATATATTTATGACTTTCAATTTCCTCCTTTTTTTAGTGGAGCTATAGGAAAAAGGTGAACAATTTGTGCTTTGCCTTCGCCTTTCTGTTCATTTTAGTGTGTGCTGTAGCACATGGAAATGTATGCAGGTGCATAAAGAAAATAATTTCATGCAATTCTTTCATCCACCCAACTTTTGTTTTTCTTTTCCTTTTTCATTTATGTTTGTGCCTCTCCATCCTCTTCTCCCATCCTCTCTGTGTCCCTGTTATTCTCTTCATTTAAACTTCTGCTTCTTGATCTCTTTACCACCTTTTTTCCCCTTTTCCTCTCTCCTGTATTCCTGCAGGTGGAATGCTGGCACACGAAACCAACATGCCATTTCATTCCTTGATTTTTATGAATCTCTTAATGCTGTGCTCTGAGTGCAGGTGCTGCTTTCTGATGAGGTGAACAATTGGCATGGGAAAATGTAGATAGCAGTGATTAATATCCAGTGGAAAATAAGGTGGGGAGAGTTGAGAAGTGCCAATAACTAGCAGGATCACAAAAGCGGTCCATTGATTTTAGTGTAGTGGCCTTTTGTTTCCAGAAATTCAGGATTTAACTCTCAGTTTGGGTCACAGGTAAAAGTGGATTTGATCTCACTCCCGTGCCATTAGTCCCTGTTTTATGGCTGTGCCATGGTCAGGTCTGGGTGATGCTTCTTGCTCCCAGGAGTTCAGGAGAGTGATGTGGCAGCTCAAGGCTGGGGTGAGGAGATGCCTCATAGAGGGGAAGAGCTCGAGGAATTTCATCGGGGTTGGGCTGGAATCCTCCCATCTGTCCTTTGACTTTAGTTCCCAGCTTGTGTGGACCCTCCACTTCCCTCCCAGTGTTTTGCAGTTTAAATAAGATCAGTTTCGTTCTGCTCTTGTGTGAGGCACAGTTGTGGTGGCAAAGCCACAAGCATCATTTGTCATCCCAGTTAGAGTGTACACTGAATTTTGGACAGGTAGTGTAAGGCTAACACCATGAGAGAACAGCAGAGCTTCCAAAGGCACGCAAGCTGCAGATGAGCTGCATTGCCTGTGCCTGTTCCATCTAGAAGTTTGGAAAAATCCCCTCTCCTTGGCTCTGCAGTGCCACACTTTAAAATATTCAGGTTGGTTTTGTTGTTCGTTACATAAAAAATTAATGATCTTGAGAGTATTACCATGTTTGTTTTAAAGAAACTATTTTCTACGTTTTAATTAAAAGTTATAATTCACCATCTTTTGACCAAGTTATCTTAAATCTTAATCTTATTGGTAATGGGTACTGGGTCAGATTCAGGGAGAAATACAGTCCTTACTTAATGCAAACAGTAAAAATATCAGCATTTCTAGAGATATGGTTGAGTTCAATTCATGTGCTGTACTAACTCTGCCTTTTAATTAGAAATATTCTCCTACTTATGCAAGAATACTGGGGAAAAAGGGCATTGTCTTTCTCATTATATATTCCATGTGAATCACAAATGGACAAAACCAGGCATAATATGATGACTGTTTTGTTATTAAAGCACTTTAATAAGGTTAATGCATCTATATGAATAGTTTTCAAAATAAGTTTCTCTAGTTTTGAAGGTTTGCTCTGGTCTAGCATCGTAATAAAGAATTTCCCCGTGGGGAAATAGCCAACCTTTTAATTTTGGTGTGCAGAGTTCTCCTTTATTTTCCATTTCTAAAAAGCCAGCCAGATGTACAGTTCAAGATGCCTTATAAAGGTAATTCTCCTCACATTCTGCTTAAAAGCTGCCTTATTGTGCTGTATCTGAGGGAAAAGTGAGAAAATGCTGACTTTATATGCAAAACAATGAGTGAAAAGTAAAAATAAAATACAGACCGTAAAGGACAATTTATGCCTTGTTAAAATGTGGACTTGAGCATTTATTTTTTTCAATGCTCTGACTTTTCATAAAGGAGATCTGAAGCTTTGCTGCAAGTTGAGAGATTTCTAGAAGAAAAGAAGGAAAACCTTCCTGTGTGCGTGGAAAACTGCAGCAAGTGGGGCCTTATCTATATGCATTACTTTGATTTCAAATTATTTTTAACATGGCTTTTATTGTACTCATTGTTACATACATAAATCTTTAAAGTAATACGTTTTGTAAGAAATGGTCATAAAAATTTACAGCCAGTAACTTTTCCCCTGTCCCTTACAATGATATTCTACTAAAACCATTAAATGGTTCTCATTAATGCCCTTTAAATGATTGTGTAATGACCCACAATCGCTTGTAAGTGAACAACCATTAAAGAATTACCAGTTCTTAGCATGCTTTTAAGTACAGTTTAAATACATGGGAGGCAACGTATAATATATTAGGAAAAGTATTAGATGGGAAATTGTAAAAACAGGATGGCTGAAAAAGGAGGAGTAGGTGGGAAACCTGCCCTGTGCCCGTCACAGCCCTCGGAGGACAGTCCAGCAGCAGTTCTGTGGCAGGAATGCACCTCTGTTTGTTCCCTGCAATCACTCGGGTTTATGAGCCCGATACTGGAATGATTTACCAGGAGCAGGATGGCACCACGGGGATGATTTCCATACAGATATGCTGGAATCAGGATCCTGGGTGTACCTGCTGGTGGCTGTGGTTGGGGAGTGTGACCCAACTCAGAGCTGAGCCCTGAGCCCAGAGACAAAGGCAGGGGGTGTCATTCCAGGGGCTTGGAATGTGAGGAAGGGGTGTCCATGTGCAACAGCTGACCTCGAGAGATCTGGGGAATGCTTGTGTGGCTGGATGCTGGGAAACATGAGGGATTGAAAAGGCATTTTTAAGGAGGAGCTCTGATTTAATGGTGAGGATCCTGCCATGCCACTTCCAGCGTGGCGCTGAGATGAGGGGATGAGGAAGTGGTACCCTCATTACCTGATGTTTGAGGTGTTTTTAGAGCCTCTGTAAACCAGCCTGTATCTGAACTGCTCTGGTGTATTAAGTGCCTTGCTTCTGGGCAAATGGGCAAATCTTACTTGAATTCTCAAGGCTTTGGGGTTGCAATGAAGAGTCAAACAACATGGAAAATAAGCAAGTGCTTGGGGTTTTTTCTTTCTCTTTTATATCTGAAAGTTATATCTTTTGACTTTGTTCTTTGCTAGCAGCTTGACTGGCCTGTTGTTGGCTTCAGGTGCAATTGATTTAGTTCCAGATCGCTTGGTCCAATAGGGATTTGAGTCTAAAGCCCCAACATCCCAGTGTCCAAACCACCAGGACATGGGGTTGTTATTTCAAGGAGCGCTCTCTCTTTTTCAGTCCCTGACAGAAATTCAGTGAAACCAGTGTGTGAAATATTTCAGTCCCGTGAAATTTCATCTAATCAAAATGTTCTAGCTGGTTATGCCCACTGCTGGGAGTATCTGACCACTAGTTTCCAAGGCAGCAGGCAGCCTACGATCACATTAGACTTCACAGAATGCTTAGATACACAAATTTCAGCAGCAGCAACAAATGCTTTCTGTCATGTTGCATTTGCTAAGAACTGGATTTCTTCTCCTTACCACTGCAATCTACATATTTGTCATCTCCTCGTGTGCATAATGGTACCAGATACAGTTGCCAGACCAAAAATACTGAGTGAAAAAGAAGCCTGTTTTTTAACATATGAGACTAATAGAGTTTCATAATGTTTGGTTTATAGTTAGTTTTAAACTTTCCAAACTGAATTAGGCTCGCTGGTCCTTATCTGCATCCTCATGCTAACAGATTGTGATCCAGGTATAGTGCAGCCATATATTTAACCCATCTGTCAGTACAGCTGACTTGGATATTTTTAGAACATCAATCACCATGGTAGCTGGATCTAATATCTTATCTGTGCATCCTGTGACAGAGCAGCTCATTTGGCTCCTGCCAAATAGGTCCTGGGTAAGATACTGAGACGAAGAGATCTCAGAAAGTTTTCAGAGTGAAAACTCAGTACTACAAACTTCCTGTCAGAGCTCAGGCTGGACCACAGAACAGCCTAGAATTAGATTAGGTCAATCTGTGACCACCTGTGCTTGCATGGGCAAGGATCACAGAGTCAGAATGTGCTGAGTTGGAAGGGACCCACAAGGACAGAGTCCAGCTCTCAACCCTGCACAGGATCATTCCCAAGAGTCACACCACGGGTCTGGAAAGATATCCAGGCTCTCCAGCCTTGGGCAGTGAGCAATTTATACTCATGATAGCTGCAGTTGTGGAGAGGGAATGTTTTAATAGCCAGGAAAGGACAAAATACACCTCAAACGTGCCATGGAGAAAAAAGATTTGCGGAGGATGGTGCAAGAGACAACTGGAGGCTGCCCTGGAAACAGGAGAGGAGGATTTCCATGGGGAAGGGAGAGAATAATGGGTATTCCCAGGAAGCTGACAAGACTGCAAAGTGTCATGCCATGTCAGGTTTTCTGTCAAAACACTTCACCTGGCAAGTCAGGCACGCCAGCACAGGAACAGAGAGTGATTAGTGTACAGGGGAGCAGCGCCTTCCCAGTGCTCAGCAGCCAGGAATGACACGGGCCCTGGGACATGGGGACACTCACCTGGGCCCAGGCAGTGTGACTGTTGGTTTAGGATGCTCTGTGTCTGCCCTCCTGTCCCTTCCCAGCAAGGAGTTAATCAGGAGTGCTGCAGGGATGGCTCAGGCCTGAAATACAGACCTGCACCGTGGTACAAGAATGGGCTACCAGCTTTGGTCCTGCTGCAGAGGAGTTTGGATGCCTCAAGATATCCCCTCCAGAATGGTTCTCTGGGCTAATTAAATATTAAGCAAAAAGCTTTGCTTCTGCTCCGGCTATCTGGATTTGGTGGGAATACTGATGCTGTAAAATATATATGTATATTTTACTAGACCACAGCGAATTGGTACCCGAAGGAAGGAAATGTTATTTGTTTAAGTGTGTGTGTGATGAATGCAGTTCTGGTGTTCCAGAAGTCTATGTACTGCATATTGAAAATAGGCTTTTTGCCAAATGGGAATTGAAAGGCATATACGTATTACACTATTTGCCTTAGAAGAAATTAATTTTCAGCCAGAAGCAGATAGGATTATTTAATATTTATCTTTAGCTGTGGGAAGATGAATCTATTATTATATTTTGTTATTTTATATGTGGTGTTCATCCAAATTTTCCTATAGGAGGTGCTGATGCACTCTTGTCTATGCTATGTCAAGGTTAGAGAGTCTCCAGTTGTCAAATTTCTCCAGCTGGTGCTGCCTGGTGTCCCCCAGCAGAGACCATCATTTTCCTTAGCATTGGGAAGAGTATTCCAAGGTTTATCACGAGGGTGTGTGCTTGTGTGTATCCAAGAAGTGCAAGGAGAGCCTGGAAGGGAGGAGATTCTTTCCCCAGTCGCTCTGAGTTAATAATATTGGCAAGTTGAAACATCTACAGCACTAAAATGAAGCAAAGACAATGGGATAGCATCAGCCTGTGCCCAAGGTGACTGATGTAGGGCTGGGGGGAGCAAAGCTGCAGCGTCCCCAAGGGCCGTGGGGCTGGGGCCTGTTAAATACCAACAGAGCATTGCCCTGTACCGTCAGCAAACCTCTGTGGGACCCAGTGAGAGGTGTGGAAATGCCACTTCATGGGCCACATTGTGTGCTGCTCACTGGGAATATTTCATCCATGACTTACTACATTTTTGATAAATCATAACTTCCCAGACAAAAGTTTGGTTAGCTTATCTCTAGTGCCTTCTAAAGACCTTTAAAGACCTGATTTTGCCCCAAGAACACTGGTTAGCAGCGGTCTGGAGCCATGTGGTCCCAATTTAAATTACTGTAACAGTGGCAAGGCTCCTTCCTGAAACTAATAAATGCAATTTATAAGGAATGTTAAGCAGCAACTAACAACTTACTACTTTGAATTTCAACCAAACTGATTAACTAATTAGAGTGAATTTGTAGAGCTGGGAAAGAAGCTTTGCCAGAGGAAGGGAGCGACACTGGGGGAGTTGTGTGTGTTAGTTCAGCCACGTCATGTGGGTATTTTTCACGTGGCCTGTTGGCTGTGCTAATGATGATTTCAGAGTTACTCTCAACCTGCCTTGAGTGCTCTTGGAGATCACTTTTGGTCTTAGGACTGTGTGATGTGGAAGACCATTTTCCTTGTTTAAATCCCAAGGATTGATTCCATCCACCTTTTGTATATTCATCTGGCATAAAGGTGTTGGGATTTTCTCCCCAGGTCTTGTTGTGGCTCCAAGTTTGTCTGCCTCAGTTTTCCACCCAAGGCATGAATAGCAGTGACTGAAGTTTTAAAAAATAATGCAGGATGACTTTTTATGTTTTTGGGGTGGAGATTTTGCAGATGCTCCATTCAGGAAGTTGCAGGAAACTATATTCAATGATGAATATTACCTTCATTTCCTGCTGGATTCCACAGCACATCAGGGAATTCTGTTTGTCTGTTGTCAGAGCCATAGCCTGAAAGTTATCTGGAGTCACCACTGGTTTTCCAAGGGGGCAGAGGATGCTGGTTGTTGTTAGGCTGTGCCTGCTCCAAGGCAAGCTGCAATGTGATTTACTTCTCCAGTCTGTCCCATGTGCTGCTGGTGACTGGGATGAAAATCCCAGCAGCAAAATGGGCTGGTGCCTTTGCCTTTGGGCTTGCTGATGTGGGCTGATGAGGGGGGTTTAATAAGGAGTTCCAGGCTGCCAGCATTATGTTGGGATTAGCAAAGTGCCTCACGTTTGAACGTGCTCAACATCCACAGGTCGTGCTTCCCGTGCTGCCTGCAGAAGGTAATAAAGGAAGGGAGAAGGGGAAGCAGGGAAGTTGTGAGTCAGAGGCTCACAGTTCCCTCGGATTTCTTACTGCCAGACCCGCTTTTTCAATCCTGCAAACAGAATAGAAGGAGAGTCAGAAACACTAATGAAAAAAACATCAAATATTTAAGGTTGTGGGATTTAATAATAGAGATCTTCAGCATGACTCGCCAGGCCACATGGTGAGTGCTGTTATCCATTCAAAATAAAACTAATAATCACGGCCCTGGAAAAGCTTTGAAATACACTGTTCTTTGACAATTTACCCGTTTTGCTGTTACTGAGATCTTTAAAGGTTGTTAAAACCAAATAGAACTGTGTGTTGAATTCAGGTATCTTTCCTGCAATTAAATCATTTATGTGACTTTCATAGGCCACCCTTGTGTTATTGATAAAAAGAAAGGGCATTTCATGCTGCAGACTTAACCCAAACCCTGAGGCCTTTCACTTATGGTAAAACTAAGTGACCAAAATATAAATAATCATCAAATATAGGCTATTTTATATGTGTCTTTTAAATAAATTTTACTGTAAGTTCATGACATTCAATAAAAGCATAGAAATTCAGGTAAAATAAAATGGCAAATTCATGCCCTTAGCCTAAATTTAAAGTCCTTGTGTTCATTCCTTTGATACAGAGGTTGATCAGAGTGTGGCTTGGAGCAGCTTAAATGCTCTGTGTGAGTTTGCAGCCACTTTAGGTTTAGGCACCTTGGCACATGCCCTGAGTGAGTCTGTGTGGTTAACAGAGATTTAAACCTGCAGAGTTGCCAATTAGCTCTGTAGCCAATAAGTAATATTAGGGACTTTTCCTGGTCTGGGCACAAGCACTGGAAGAATCTTCTTGCAGTTGCTCAGGAGGTGTTTTTTTCAGGAAGCTCAGGTTTGTCATGGCACAGGCAGGTTGGGATCCAGAACTAAAAGAAGGGCTGAGCTAGATAAAATAAAATTCTGAGTTAAATACTGGTTATGAGAAATCAGCATGGCTCCCCCAATGCACTTTCTTCTGAAAATAACTTCTTCCAGTCTCCATTATACTCTGCCTACTACTCCTCTGCTTGTTGGACCTCATTTTCATCTTTCTGTACCCATCTGGTGACAAACACAAGTACCCCCTCTAACTGTGCAGTCTAATTCAGAAGGAGCTTGTAAAAGAGGTATTGCTGGTCTGTCTGACCACAAGGGATGCACATGTGGTCAAGGAGGAGCTCAGGGCAGCCTGGTTTCATTACCAGCGTGGGTGTGTTGTTGTTCAGTGCCCAAGCTGTGTCCTGATAAGGCTCTGCTCCCAGATGCAATGCCATCAGTGGCAGAGGTAACACAGGTGAGGTTTCCTGCTGGATTTATTGAGGTGTGTGCTAGAATTGTGCCCATGAGGTGTTTGATAGAGTGGCCAGTGAGTGCTGGCCACTCTCTGTTGTGCTTAGTGAGCCGAAGTGATCCTGCAGTCTGCTGTGGTGCTCTCTGGGGCTTGTTTCTCCTGGGGACAAAGAAAGGCTGTTGGAATGTGTCTGAGGGACAACTGAGCCCCTTCCATTCTTTGGGATTTACCTAGAACAGCATAACTTTGACAGTAGAGTCTGCAGCAATTCCACGCTGCAGTTTGATTCATTGTCACTAACGAAGGACGTCTGCAATAAAGCAGGATTGCTGGCATCCCTTTGTCACACTGAAATGGTATTTTGTGTGTGTGTGTGTGTAAGATGGAAAACTCCAACGTTTGCACTTCACAAATTGTCACCCTCTCTGTGTGTTGGTGTTTTGAGTTATGGCCTCACAAGCAGCATAGCACCTCTGTCTTGCCAAGTGTGTGTTAAATTAGTGTATGAATATGGAGACTTTAGTTTGTTATTAATTGATCTGCAGGGCTGTCAGATGGCAGGTGAATTGTAGAGTGTAGGTAGTGACAAGAAGGATTTTTTTTTCAAGGTAGTGGAATAAAAAGAGAGATCCTTCAAACTCACTGGTGCTGAATTGCTCTGCAGTGTCCCGTAGTGGAACATGCCATTGCTCTGGGGTCCCTGGGCTCCTTCCTCAGGCAGGCCCAGGCTCAAACACCTGACATTATAGAGCAACAACGTTTGTTCCACCTAATCTGAGCTGTAAGATCTGGCAAAACACGTTTAGTTTTCCATAGCTTTATATTTAACTTAAACCCCTTTTCCTCCATCAGTGTTTTGGTTGGGTTTGTGTTTTCCTCCTCAGTAATACAGCTTTCTGCACAGGCGGGATGCAGTGAACACATACTGGGACTTCTTGTGCTTGGTATTTTGGTTTTGATATCTGTGCAAGCAGTTACCTGATTCTTGGGAAGCTGAACCCCCATGGAAATTGTGGGGCCCCTGATTTTTAGCATTGCAGACTGGCCATGGAGCACTCAACCTGGGCTGAGCAAAAGCAAAGGCAGCTTTGCAAGAAGTATAGAATTTACTGCAAAGAGGAGGGGTATGACTAGAACACATATACAGTAGCTTGCTGCATGCTAGCAGGTCTTTTCTGGACTCCTAAATGTTAACTGGATAGTCACGTAAGTTATTACACTCATTAAATTAGGCCACAAACAAGTCAACAATGATTCAGCAAAATGGTTTTGTTTGTATAGTGCGGGGAAGTCTGATAGATATCCAGTCAAACATTTATGGCTAAATGGATGAAGATTTTAACATTACAGCCTAATAAAAACCCCATACTGTGTGATTAAATAAGAGGGAAAGCAGTAAAAAAGAGAAAGCATAATGACGGTAACATGTAGGTCAGTTACAATTTAATTGTCATTGCACTTCATTGCGAACATATCAATTCTCTGCTGCTTAGCTGAGCAGAAAACAACAGCTTAGCATGTACAGTGGGCCCGTGGCTGCTCGGCAAACCCCCACTCCCATCACCTGCTTTCCCTTCTTCCTCAGCAGCCACGGGAAGTCTTCCTGCCTTAATGGCCCCATCCTGCTGGAAGCTCCTGCTGCTCGGGTCCTCCCCACGCTCGACACGCCGCTGATCACTAAATTTACCTCACGCTCTCCACACAAGCTCAAATTAGGCTGTTTGCCTTGCAACTTCCAAGGCTCCCGCGACAAGGAGCGCCTGCCCGTGGATTTATGTTGTTTTGTTGGATGGTTTAAGGTAAAGAGAGCCGTGCAGAGGCGGTGCCCTGGTGTAGGGTGCTGGGAGAGCATCGTGGCTGCTCGTCTTTCTTCCTTATCCAAATTGTACCACAGCTCCTTGCCATACAACATGCAGCTTCGTTAACATTAATTGTGCTTTTGCGACTCCAGGGAAGTGGTTATTCCTGCCAGCATTTTCCGCTATATTATATTTCCACTGCTACTGAAGGAAGCTGCAGGAGCAGGGAAAAAACTCTATTTTTTGGTTGGTTTTGTGGCTTTTACTTAATTTTATTTTATTATTTTATTTTTATCTGGGTAATTCAGTGAGATATCAAAGGGCCCTTGGCTTTGGCACCTCTTGAAAATGTTAGCTCTAAAGAATCATCTGTCTGGCACAGTTATGCTGATCTACAGTAATGACTTAACAGTACATAACCAAACTATTAATTCAGGTGCCTAAGGTGACATATTTTATCTGGCTCTGCAGAGCTGATTTTATGTAGAGCAGACCACAGGTCCCATTTGGATGGGGAGGGAAAAAAAAAGTAGTAGAAAGTGAAGGGAGTGGGCTGGCAACACCCAGGGAACCTCAGGGGAGAGGCTGGAAAAATACCTACTCCTGCAAAACCATTGGAGAGCTAATGGACTCAAAAGCATCGAATCCAGACACTGGGAATATGGTTAAGCCTTTTCCTCTCCAAGTTAAGGGAGAGGCTTCACGATAAGCACAGACAGGCTGGTCCGGCAGAGCCAGCCACTGCTTTTGGGGTGATATCATTGGCCTCACCCTCCAAATCCCTTCCAGGTTCCTGTGGGGAGCAGCAGGAAGGTTTAGTTGGACTTCCAAACCCCTGGTTTCTCTGGGCCGTCCTTCAGCAGGCTGCACATCAAACATACTGACACAAGAGCCTGTTACCAACACCACCTCGGGAGCCCCAGAGAGGATTGTGGTCCCTTTGCACTGGCCTCTGAGAGCAGAATCGCCTTCCCCAGGTGACAGGCCTGTCCCTGTGAAACGATTTAGCAGCAAGCACCTCAGGGCTCTGGAGGCTTTGTGCTGATGTCTGAAATCCTGGAAGACAGGCACTCAGGACAGCATTAGTGGAGAGATAGATAGATGCATAGATAGATAGATGCATAGATAGATAGATGCATAGATAGATAGATGCTTTTATTTAGAAGCTTCTAGGTGCACACCAGAAGTATGTGGCCCTGTGGTTCAGTGATGTTACAGGTTTTATAACTTATAGCAGATACGAAATCTAAACCCAACCCCTAGCACCCATTTCCGCAGGTGCCTACCCTCAGAAGGCTCAGAACTGCCCCTTGGTGCCTCTCTCCAAGGGCTCTGGGCCTTCTATTCTGTTTTTAATCCAAGCTGTCTTGCAGGTGCTTCTTCAAAGCACTGTGTCCTTGGCAAAACTCAGAAATGTGTGAGAAAGTCCCAGTGACTTTTTTAGGTGATCTCTAAAGACCACCTAATATGTGAGTAATGCAGGGAAACCTACGTAATTCTAAAAATTCTAGAAAATCTCAAAATACACTAAAATCTTTAGGCATCAGTGCCACCCCGCATCTCCCCACGGTGCCATCCATCGACTCAGTGTGGCCAGCCCCCCGTGGGCACCCCTGAGCCCCGTGTTAGTGGCTTTAGAGTAACTGCCTGCAAAAATCAGCTGAGATAAAACACCCAGATGTTTATATGGCCAAAAGGTGCATTGGGAGCCAGGGAGGCAGCAAAGGCCTATTTGGAGCGTGCATTTCAGGCTTAGCAAGATTAACACCTGTGTGTACACGCCTGGAAGGGCCCACTTGAACAGTGCTCTCTCCATATCTGTTTTTTTGGTGTGTTTTTTTTTCCCACTGGTTAAAAGCTAAGTTTTTATTTCCTCTCAGTGGAGCGAAACAAGGGCAGTTTGGGCTCTGCTCATCAGGTGCAACTGGGAGCACAGCAAAGGGATCCTTGCTGGAAGGAGGTGGTTTGGTTCCCTTTCTGGGACGTGACACAACTGCAGCAGTTCTGTTCTGTGACCACAGCACTTGGGCATTTCCCCCTTCTTCTCTGGTTTCTTACCACCCCCACCACTACCCCAGTGATGCAACACGAGCCCACTGCTCGGTTAGACAGTGGCCACAATAAAAAATAAACACCCCTGACAACAGCCAGAGAGCTTCCACAGTTTTCCCCCTGAGCTCTTGGTGCTTGGGCTGTCCAGGAATGAAAGGAATGAAGGTGTAGTTTGTTAGGAAGCCCAGAGGGTGTGGATGGCAGCCCTGCTGTGCAGTGGTGTGGGGGTTCTGCTCTCTCAGGAGTCTCCTCATCACTGCGATCACCACGGAGCATCTGCAATAGTTTTATTCCCTGTGAGTGTCTGGTGATCCCATCCTGCTTTCTCACGCAGCAAAAAGAGTGTGTAGAACAACCTCTGAGCTTTGGGGGAAGTGAAGGGGGGACTTTGGGGAAATAGAGACCCTCTCCTTCAGATAAAACTTAACACGACCCATCATGAAACTTCACATGGATCCATCCTAATGCTTTGTTTCTCTTGGCTACGACTGCAATTCATGAATCAAAATAATGTTTTTTTTTCATAAGCAGCTGACAGTATTTTTTTGCACTTCATCCTTTTATCTCCTGCTAATCCAAGGAATTGCCATAAGCATCTGTATACCCAGCAGCACAGACCACCAGGCCTGCGTGTCCTGTGTCTAGGTGTGTTTCCCTCGTAGACCCTTGTGCTTTTTGGGGCTTGGGAGGCAGGTCCTGCATTCACCACCATGCAAGTGGGGCCTGTGCTGCTTTAACTGCTGCAGTTGGTACAATTCTGTGTCTTGTGACATAATTTTAGGTGCCTTATTAGACTTATGATTGATGACAGGCAAAAGAGGATATACAGCCAGGCACTGACATTCATGCTTGCCTTTTAAATATCATACTCTGTAGCTTCAGATCTCTATTTTACACTCAAGTGCTCCAAGGCCCACATTAGCACTTCTCTCCCTCCTCCAAATTAACGTGTTCCTTTAAATGCACTAATATTTCAGTTGTTTTTTTAAACAAATTCTGCATTATTTGTCCTTTTCTTACACTACTTACTTCTCAATTGAACATTAACAATGCTCTCCACTGAAATATATTATAAATATTCCTCTTGACATTATGTCAGACCCTGGCTATTCTTTTATTTATTTTTTCCCCCCTTATTAAATTATGTTTACCTGAATACATCAGGTTCATTTCACCTAGGCAGGATGTCCCATTAAGCATGACAAGTAGAAGGTTGTGAGATTAATGCCCTTCTTGAGCCTGAATTAGCATGTCAGCATCTTTTCAGACCTGGCACTGGAGAACATAGGAAGTGTGCCATAATGGACCTTAGCCTTTAACTGAACTGCTCTAATATTATTCCTATAACAAGACTACTTTTAAAGAGGCTCATTATTGGCTTCATTAGATATGTTACTTGCATCAGTGGCTGTAGTTACTCGTATAATATGGAAGAGGTTAACATAGCGTATTTTTTATGTATTATATGGCATATAGCTTGAAGTAGCCAAAAGGTTTATGGCTATGTAATTGGTAGTTAGTGTGAAATTTGTAAGACAAATAGACAATACCAAGGGTAACCCCTATAATCCTCTCCTTTCAGTTTTTTACAGCCACCAAAGGGCCTCATTAAAACAGCAGTCAGCACCTTAGTGAAAAGATACAGTGCTTATAGCGCCCAAATTTGACAGAAAATCTGCATTTTGTAAATCTGACACCTTTGATAGATTATACAGTGTGAAGCCATTGCTTCTAAGCATTATGATAACGCTTAAGGTTCTCTTCTGAATCCAACCGTGCTACATTCACTGGATATAACAATGTGAAAAAGAGCTGGGTGAATAAAATAAAGCATCTGAGATGGAGAGGAGCCCTTTTTTCCCCTTTGATACAAAGCTCATCTCATGCAACAGCTATGGTTGATATCCCCAGCTCTGCTTGTACCCGGGGATATGGGCGTATAAATATTGGCAAAATAACTGTTTAATATACAGGTGCAAAAAGCAGCTCTGCCTACATTACCCAGTTTATGTGGCTGCTGTAAGGGAAGAGCACGCACAGCAGTGATGGAACTGGGATTTCTCTTCTGGTTTAGGGGCTGAGTTCTGCTCTCCCTCAAACTTGTGGAAACCCAAGTGGCTCCCTTTGCCCCGAGGGAGTCCTGTTGTCACTCAGAGTCCTGTAAATCTGGTGTGATGCTCTGCCTTACGTGGAATTAAATGGACAGGCAGAACAGGAATGAGAATCTGACCCAAAGAGGTGGTTTATTATTATTATTATTATTATTATTATTATTTCATCTGATTTGTAACAAGTGAAACAAAAACAGACTGCATGCAAGCTCAGTTCTTGGTAAGTAAGTGTTAAGCTGCAATCTTACATATCTTACTTACTTCAAAACATGTTTTGTGCAGTGAACTCTCTGAAACTGAGCAAACACGAGTTGTCGTGGTCGATTAGTTGCAACTCTTTGCACTGATCACAAAAGGCAACCTCCAACAGCCCAAGGTCCAAAGGAGTAATTATTATCTTTCCCTCCAGATAAGAGAGGGGCTCAAGCCTTTAGAGCTGCAAAAATTTTTACAAACTTGCCAGAAATAAATTGAAAACTCTCACTTAGCTCCCGTTGCCGCCTTTGTGGCAGAGGAAGTTCTTCTGGATTTTTTCTTTATTTTTTTTAATTTTTTTTTGCTCAGGGGTATGGAATGTAGGTTATGATGCTTCCATGGGCTCCAAATGTGACAGCTGTTTACCTCTTCATCTGGTAATTGAAAGATTTCCTTTTCAATTAGAGCTGCTGTAGACAAAGAGTGGAGCAGAAGTCACACTCAGTTCCTCGGCAAAAATAAAGCCCTGATCGTTCTGAAAGAGGCATTTGCAGTGTAGTCCTTTGATCACGGCAGAGATTGTACCACTGAGCGCTGCTAAAATAGGAATGCAAACAAGGAAGGGGAGGGGTTGCATGTGTGAAACCCTTTTATTCCCTTCTGCATCAGGATTTGGTGGTGCCTGCCGTGCCTGTCCTGGTGGAAGGGGCAGAATCGGTCCCTGCAGGTACCAAGGGTGAAGTGGCACTGCTGAAGTGCCCAGTGGCTCAGGGAGTGTCAATTCAGAGCTCTGAAAAAAAGGAAAAATAGTCAAGAAGTGAATGTTTGAATTGAAAATAAGTTCTGAGGAACAGTTTTCACAACTTGGAGTTTAAGGGGAGTGTTGTTTGCTTGTTTTAAAAAGGTCGAGTTATAGATGCATTTTGATCCAGGGGCAAACAGGGAATAACTGGAGTTACACTGGGCAGGGATTTGTGGCCACAGCTATTTTCTCATAGGATGCTTTAACCTTTTCCCCTGGGTACTTAGAATTTTAAACCGAGTTTCAATGTCAGAATTAGTCAACATTTTGCCAGTGTCCTTTAGGAAAACAAACACCCTTTGGCTACATTATCTTGAGGAAACCCCTGAGGTTGTTTCCTTCAACCACTGAATTCAGGTGGAGCATCTTCCTGTTTCACTGTGGTTTTCCCAGGACTATCATCACAGATACTCACTATTCTTCTTGTAAGCACAGAGTTAAAAATGTAGAAAGGTGAAAGTTGCCCCTGCTTGTGATGATGGGAGGAAAGTCTTTGTGTCTCCTGCTGCAGTGGGAGTGTCACCACCAGAGAAATGACTCCTTGTAATTGCATTTCTTGTTTCCAAGTTGTCCAGAAATTCTCTCTTTTTTTTTTTTTTTTACTCCTGTCTAGGAAAATCCCTAGGGAGAAACAAAACATTGTGGGGTTTTTTTTGTCTGGAATTGAGTGATCAGTCCACTCCATCCAGGAGGCACACACACATTCCCAGGTGGAAGGACCAGAGGATTCCTGGGCCTCCTTTCTCAGCCAGGGCATTTCCCTCTATTGAATCATGGTTTAATTATAAAACTGACCATGGTATTTGTTTTATAATTAACTTTTATTGCCAAAAAATCCTTGTGAATTGACGTAGAGCAGGAAGGAGTGTTTATACCTGTATTTCCGTGGAATCCAAAGGGTTTTGTTTCATCTTGCACGAGGACGCTCAGCAGCCCAGAACAGCAAATTGTCTCAGCCTGTGCAGAACAGGGTCTGGTTTAGGTGTAGAAAATACTGAAATCTGGACCGGCAAAGAGCCTTTCAAACAAACTTTTTTTGCCAAAGTCTGGGTTTTGATCAATAGGATGGCTCCCACTGCAAAAGGAGCCTTTATGAGCCTCATGTGTGGGGGTTTTAATTTGGTGGATTACTCACATCTGTTAGGTGAGAATTACAGAGTGCTGGAATAATGTGTGCTGTGCTTTAGATCTATCACTGCCAAGGGCTACTGAATAGTAAGTATCAACATCTGTGTTACTTCTTTGAGTTTTCTGATTAAATGTGTCTCAACATCTCAGCTCCTACAGGAAATAAAAATAAAAGTAGTTCCCAGCCAGTTCCAGGCAGGATTTCAGGGAAACACACTAACAGCAGACATTAGTTAGGACTGTATGTGCCATTAGCCCTAAATAACATCAACCCGGCGTCGTGATTTGTATTATTGAAGGGACATCAGGCTCTTGAAACTGTAAATAATGGAGTAAATATAAATAAAGGTACCCGTATTTTGACAGTGATGTTCCACCTCTCCTTCCCCGCATACACAAAAATCATTCAAATGCCTTTTCTTTGCCTGACAAAAATATTCATTAAAAACATTTCACTGTGCTGCCTTTTAATACAGCGCGGGCATTCAACCTGCGCAGGAAGCTCCCTGGAACCACACAAATACTGTGTAATTATCTCGTGGCTCCCTGCTGGCTGCTGCATATTCCAGGCACAAAGTGAGCAGCACATTTCTAGAGCCTGACTTCTGTCTTCATTGTCCCTGCTTGGAATATGAAGCTCCACTTCATTATAGCAGACCTGATCAAACTTGATAGATTTAGCCATTATTCTTGACTGTGTCAACTTTCTACAGCTTTTTTTTTGCTTTTGCTTTTTTTTTTTTTTTTGTTGCTTTTTCTTTTTTTTTTTTTCCCTTTTTTGGTTTTGTTTTGCCACCCAGGGACTGCATCTTATTTCTAAGAGCTCTGCCTCTCTCTCTTTTTCCCCTCTCCTTCCCCCTCCGCCCCCAAACAAACCAAGGTTTCAGCAAATAATGCTGCTTGGGTATCATGTGATTCAAGGAAAATAAGGCTTGCAATTTTTTCTCAATTGTCCTTTATGGTTTTTATTGACTTTTTTTTTCCTCTCCAGTTTGTTTCTATAAAAAAAAAATTATACTGCAATATTGACATACAATACAGAAAAGCTTTGAAAATCCTTATTTTCTGTTAGTGGTACAATAAATTTAACATTGTGAGGGGTTGTTGTTGTTTTTTTTTTTTTGGTCTGTTTTATGACAACTTTCAAGTAGCACTTCAGAGTTCGTATTTTGCAGGATGATTCAGACAAATGTGTCTTATCAAATTTTATAAATCATTACTTTGTTTGTTTAACCTGCAGACGCATCCCCACATTTTCATTGCAAAAGGCATTAGATCATTCTCTGGGCAAATACAGATGTTAATATGACTGGTTTACCATAACAGATTGCCTCGTAGTTTTTGAGAGTTGCTATGCAACAATAGAGGAGTGTGGTGCAGCTCTAACTGGTTTTTAAAGTCCTGCGTGAAATATGGAGCCTTTTCACAGATCCCTTGAACTGCCACCAGATTCCTTAACCCACAGCGAGGAATTTGGGCCTGAATTTGGAAGGCTCAGGATCAGCCGACCCATCTTTAGTGTTATTAGTGAATGTGATGAAGCTTTTGAAGCTTTATGTTTGCTCTGTAGTGTTTGTTATATCCACCTGTACATTTCACAGGCATAATTAATGTGGAAAATCACCTTATAATTAATTTTGCATATTAAATAGCAATTCTGAATCGTCAGAACTTTGGGAAGAGATTAGGCTCCTTTCCTTTTGTTTCTCCTTTGGCTGCAGATTAAAAGGTAAAGGATGTCTTATAATTTCCAGTAAGTTTACTGAGAGTCTTATTGAGGTATAATGTTTAGCAGCATTTAAATACTGTTAGGAATGGGTGTTATGCCTTTTTTTTAAATTAAAAAATCATTATTTTTTAGAGTGGCATTTTCAGTCTCACCAAAAGCTTCTCGGCATCTTAAAATGTAAATTGCAGAGAAGCAACACAAAGGATAAAGAGAAGATTTTGAAGGCAATCACAGTGATCACTTAATTCAGTCTCTGCATATCCACTTGGCATAAGGTAATTAGAGTGCCACATTGCTGTAAAGACAGAAAGCTTAGGGTACCATTCTGACTCACCCAGACGATAATACATGATTAGAAGTCAGTGACAGATCACAACTGCTGAATGACCCACCAAGGTCTTATCAAGGGCAAATCGCATAATTAGCATGCACTTGGCTGGCACAGGAGTGCAGTGCTATTGTTCTGGCACAATCAAATTAGCCCAGCCAATGGGGTCACTCTGCCGTGACCTTACAGGCATTTCGGGGTGGGCTTTCCACCAACAGAAACACAACAGAAAAATAAAAATAAACGGGGAGAAAAACTGAAACCCCTTTGAACTGAGCCAAAGTTCCTGTGGGTGGTAGAAACACCCATCGGGGATGTTTGGGGAACACTCTGCCACCTCCTTGGCTCATCCCATGTGGGATAAAGGAGCTGGCTGCTGCAGGCTGACCCTGGGGGACACTGATGTAACGGAGCCACTCCAACAGAGATCCAGCATCCAACGAGGCCTGGAGCTCATTTATCCAGGATGCATACGTGGCATCACGCACATGATGGGGAGGGAGAGCCCTCCTGCAAACACTGAGTCCTCCCTTCCTTGGGGTAATTAGCACAATTAGCTTGATTCGTTCATCTTAGCCGCGTTCCCCCAAGGTTTGGCCGATTTGTTTTGTCAGGGTGTCGTTGGGATGGCAGCCACTGGCACTGGGGGCATGTCACCCTTGGAATGTCAGTGTCCCTTGTGTGAAACCCCCAAAACACACAGGCAGAGCCTTTCGTGCCTTCCTCTGGAAGACCTCTGGCTTTCCAGGCTGGGGAACACTCACTGGGACAGAGAGAAGTAGAGCCTTCCCTCCTGGCAGCACAGTCCTCCACAGCACTCAGGGCCACGAGCTCCTACTCCTTAGTTAAATCTGGGATTCTTAGTAGAAATGTGCTTTTCCCCCTTTGTTCTCTAAGCAGAAGTAAGGCTTTGAATTGATCTGCACACTTGTTAATATGCACGGGATATAGGGAAGCCATTGGAACTTTTAGGAAAAGGAAGAGCGTTGCCTTTATTTGTATTCTCTTCTATTGCACTGCACATATTTGGGCTGCATATCCCAACCTCTCCTGGATAATTGGATCAAAAAGGTCTATAATGAATTGTCTCTGTCATGTCTGGGCCTCCATCACCGCTTCTCTTTACTACAACTTTTTTCTTTTTAAGGCTGGGTTAAGTTAACTCAAGATAGGAACTCTAAAGTGTTTGTGTTTCATGAATTTAAAGATGAGCTTTCGTGTTTGGGTGGAAAGGGAAATGAAACACAGCATTCCAATCGCTCCCTTTCTTTCCAGGGACTTGGTCCCAGGCCTCTTGCAGGCACAAAAGGTGCCTGGTGTGGCTCTTGTGAGCCCTCCTCCTGTTAGTACTGCACCCCTACAAACAGTGCCCCTGTCGGTGGCATCACAGCGGGCAGGGGTGGTGTCAGAAATGGGGCACCCACCCAGGGGCAGAGGCTGCAGGGCTGGGATCTGCTCCTGCCAAGGGACATTTTTGCCTGTTATAATTAGTCACTGTGCAGAAAGGAGCAGGCAGTGAGGGCTCAACTGATGGCTCTTCAACTAATGCATTTCTGGGGTTTTATGGGCATGGAATTCCACCTTTGAGCCGATTAAATAACTCCAGGTATGACTTGGCTTTATGCTGTCGATGCTGCCTTGGCCACAGCCTTGTACAAGAGCTTTGTGATCCTTGTCTCTTCCCAAATACATTTTTATAGGCAAATGAAGCTTTTTTACCAACTTCCAGTTTGAGGATAAAATACGAGAATTTACTAGAGAAGGGAACTGAAATTACAGTGATTCAGGGTCTTCCCTAAGAATTAATTCTGACAATACCTTCCATTTATTGTAAATAGCCAGGCTGAGGCTGGGAAGTGTGTGCCATTGAAACTTTTCCTTGGCTGGCAGAAAGCTTATTTCTAAAGGTCTCGTTGATTGTGCAAACACAGGAACATTTTCTTTCCTTGAGAATTAATATTGACTGTGTATAGAGCGACGGCAGTACTCCATCTAGCCACAAAATCATATAAACATATATAATTACTCTGAAAATCTAATCTATTCCTGGATACTTAGTCCATGTGATAACTCTTGTTTCCCTGCATAAAATGATAAATTATATACAAAGGAGGCAATTACGGTTGTTCTTGAATCCAAAAGAGATGGAAATATACACTTTGTAAATATAGACCTGCTTTTCCTAAAAGGCATTTATTTCTCCAATTTTAAAAACATGTGTGTTTGTATATGGATGAATGCTGGTGTGTGGATGTTTACCTGTCTGGGTGGAAATAAAATGAAAAACTGTGCCTTTGTACACACTGCATGTGCAGTTGTATGTACGAGCATATAATAATTCATAGCCCCATAAGCTCTTGGTGGACATTCCTGCCTCACTCCCTTGGCCCCCACCATGAAAGTCCCCTAACAAACAGGATTAAAATTCACTCCTTTCAACCATCCCAGGCATTTATTCCTTCCTTTTCATTGAGCTACATTTGTCTGATTTAACAAGATAAGATTTGAGTGCTGATGCAGCCCGTTGTTAATGCAGCAGCCGCATCCACCATACCATCGACACTGTGCATCAGAGGGATGCATAAATCAGGTATTCAAAAAAAATTAGATATGCAGCACACCAGTTTTATAGTCCCAGCCTCAGAAATTGAAATGGCCCAGATTAATGTATTATATCTTACACACTGTCCGAGTGAATCAACTTTAATATATTGAACAGATTCGCAGAACAAGACTTTGTTATCTAAGGAGCACTCGGAAGAAGGAATTGACCTGAGGATTTGATTTGGTTCAGGTAGTTCATGTTGTACAGCAGCATTTGAATAGTTTCACATAAAAATAAAATTTGTATCAGAAATATTTCACATCATCCTGGGCTCGTTCGTCCTGCGGCTCTGCAGCAGGACAATATTACAGAAACAATGTCCAGCAAAGAGATGATTTTAACCTTTGCTTCAGACGTGTCAAAACAATATAATGTAATTTTAATGCAAACTGCTGTTTCCTCACAGAGCAGCCTCCACTCCCTGACTCGAACTAGTTTAGGTTTATACTGGAGATGAAAAGCCCGTTGAATCTCATAGAGAATGGAAACGCCACAATTGACACCAGGGTGTGTGTTCTGTTGGAAGCCAGGCAGGGAGAGGGGCTGGCTCTGTTCTCTGCTGGCAACCCATAAACCAACTTGGCCCGCATAGCCAAGGACAGATGAATGTTAAGGGGAACAGGGAGGGGTGTCCCTTTATTTTGAGTTACCATCACTGGCAGGGCAGGGTGTGGGTGGCCATTTGCTTACTGGAAATAAGGCAAAAACCTGATGGAGTCAGAGGAGGTATCACAAGGTGTCAGAGCTGGCTGTGGAGCACCTTTGCAGAGACATTTGTTCTGCTTATTCCTTTCTCTGAGTTACCCAGTTGCTGAGGCATTTACTAGTAGTTAACTGCAGACGTATTCCTAAAGGAGTAGCTTTGTAGCCGCTCTTCACTGTTCCAAACTGAAGCGTAAGGAAGGAATCAGCTGGGAGCAGTCAGCCCCTCTCCACCCCGAGCTGTTCCTTGTGGGGGTGTCTGAGAAGGGGGAGGATAACCCAGCATTCTTCACACATTGTGAGTGCTTGCAGCTGTAATTGTGCTGTGCTAATTAGCACTGGGGAGAAATGCCACGTTCTGAGCGTGCACTTGGTGCCTTGAAGGGCACTGGGCGAATATTTTTGGTGTTTGTGCCCCTAGAGATGCACGAGATGCTGAATGGAATGCTAAAGCTCCTAGGCACCTCACCAGGCTTGAAATCAGTAGGAGTTAGGAGCTTTGCAGACCTCTAAAATATGACCAGGGAGGACTGGAGTCTTTTAAACCTGCCCTTTTAGATCATTGTATGTCAGCCCATTTGTGCTGTTCACAAGACAGATGCTTGAGGAGATGAGGGTAGACTGGGGCTGATCCCGTGTCCCTGTGTGACAGCTGAGACTCCAGAAACCATCCTGCTGGAGTGTAACAAGAGCTGGAGTGTGGCATGATAAGACCAAGGGCTGTTATCCCATAGCAAAGCAACCCACAGTGCAGGGCAAGCCAGGCCTTGGCTGTTCTTCTGGGCTGGATCACACAAATGCAGTGCTACACAGGTGGGCACGATGGTGCTTGGGAGGCCCTTCCAAGTCAGGATGTTCTGTGGTTCTGGGAGATGCTGCAGCAATTGGGAGGCAGCTGAATTGCTCAAGGGGTTTACATAAGAGGAGCTGGTGGAGATGGAAGGGCATTTCTGGAGTCACTTGAGGTTCCCTGAGGCTGTTCCAGGCACTGGACAACTCACCTGTTTTATCTTTGTCCAGAAGATATAATCCAGCCTGAATTAATTCCCCAGTCCTTATTTTATTTTCTATGGCAAATGTTGCGATTTACAGCATCATAATGGGAAAGAAATTGTAATAAGTGCTTTGCCTTTTTGCCTTTTTTAGCTTGAAAGCAGGATAATAACAAATTAGAGTAGGTTCATACTATTTTTCAACACACAACATCCCCCTGCTGCCCTCGTTCCTGCCCCAGCCACTTGATATGAATTATCAGTCTTTCTTCAAAGAAAGACCGATAAGGCCTGGTCCAACTTTGTCTATCTATACTGATATAAATGAGAGAGATTATTATCAAATTACCATTTATTGTGTGCTGCTGGAAAGGATAATTTTTCAAGAAAACCTCAGGGCCAATCAGCCTTGAAGAGAAATCTTGGTTTATCAACAAATTCACCATCCTCTTGTATATAAATAATCACCTGTAATTAATGTGGAAGGCACAGAGGAATGCAAAGCTGAAATGTAGTTTCAGATGTGTTTGTCCTTAATTCTGGAAGAGCTGGCTGCTTTGCTCAGTGCTGCTCCTCAGTGTGCAGACCCCATGCAAACCACTCTTTTCCACCAGGTGATCTAAATGTGCCCCCGGATTGCTGGACAGGGAGCAGGGAGGATTTAAAGAAGCACTCCAGCCTTGTGCTGCCCTCCCAGCTGTGCCAGCCCACCCTTTGTTTTTTTTAGCTCTCTGTTCTACAAAGAGCAGCTCTCTTTAAAACTTTTCTTTTTTTTTTTGTTAATTAGTACTTTTTTATTTTTTTCCCCACTAAGAAAAACAAATATCAATTTTACAAAATCGTGTTATAAACTTGTAAATCAGTATGAGTGGAAATATCCAACAGAATTCATGCCACTGTTGAAGCATCCAGACAATTATGAGAACATTTTAAAACCAAGTCACAGTTATTCCAATGCATTAAGTATAACTCTTTAATGTTGCAGAGTCTGTGTCTCCCATCTGTTCCATCAATTAAACCCTGCATTGATCTATGGAGTTATTAACATCAGCCAAACTCCCAAATAGGTCTGTTTTGCCACCAATGGAAATACTAAGTTGAGAAGTAACAATATTATAATTTTTCATACAGATCCCCCAAACTGTTTTCTATATTTCTATAAACTTTACATTACAAAGTTCGGTTTGGGTATTGTCACTCTGGTCAGTTATCAGGAGACCTTAGAGGTTTGTTGTGAGGCAGAGGGGTTGATTCTGCCTAGCTCAGGGCTCTTATTCTGGTACTTCAGGCTCAGTCTTGAGGTGCTCCTCATAATGTTCCACACAGAGGCAATCCCTGAGTTTTTGGAATCATAATCCCATTGTTTGTCTTGTTATGGAAGGGCACAAAATGTGGGTAAGAGGAGAATGTTCTTGTAGATGGGCCTTGCTCACCTGATGGACAGCCTTTCCCCACCAGGATGAGCCTCCTACCTGTTTTCCCATTTAATTACAATTTGGGATTGCTGCAGCCAGTAATAGTTACAAGTGAGGACAATGTGGATGAGAAGACACAACAGGAGGCAGAGGAAGTGTTCCTTTTGGCAAAGTTAGAGCTGGCAGCAGTTTGCCACTGTCCATTTGGCTCCCTGGGACACCTGTCAGTGCAGATCCATCTCCAGAGTCCGGAGGCTGTGGATAGTTATGACAGTGGACAGATCCCTGGCTGTGGGTAACGAAGCAGTTATTGGGGCTGGCACAGCCCTAGAGACTTCCTCTGGATGAGAGTCTTGATCTCCTTGTAACAGAGGGAACTTTACTGAGTGACTTTCATCCAGGCACCTCTTTCTTCCCCCGGCTAGGAAAGGGAAGGGACTGCTCTAAGGCAGGTGCTGGTATGGCAACTGTCCCTTTCAGGGCCACCAAAGAGGATGGGCCACAAGGTTGGCTTTGCTGGATCAGAAAGCAGAAGTATCTTGACAAGAAAGAGCACCACAGTGCCATAAGAACTCAGAAGAGGAAGAAGCAGAAGCATTACCCATTAGCCCTTTCCGTGGTGTAATGAATAAATTGTCTCTTATTAAACACCTCTCCAAGCTGAGGGTCTCCAAGTCTTTCAGGATGGACTTGGCCTTAGCCATGCCTTTATCTTGGCTGGTGTTTGTGCTTGACACACACATAAAATTTCATTGAATGACTCTCCAGGGTGGTTTTTCAAGCCACACTGCCTGTGCCTTTCCTTATAGACCCTTTATTATCAAAGTTGGGGAGTTTTGTGCAAAGGTGTCTCCTGTCTCTGGTTAGGAGCTGGCTTTCCTGGTATCTCATTCTCCCTACTTGCCGTGGGACACCTCCCTCAGTGTCTTTTCTTGTGGAGTTCTTCTCAGACACAGCAGCTTTCCTGAGGGTTTAGTCCCCAAGCAATGGAGCTGGCCAAGGGAGGATTCACTCCTGATCCAGCCCCCTTTTTCTGCTGTAGAACCTACACCACTTGCTGGGCAGTGCCATGGCTGGAGGGGCTTATTTGGGGGAAACAAAAAAAGTTAGTAGCAGTTAGAATTAAGCAATCCTGCTCAAAATGCTTTTAAGAAACTCATGGCAATGAGAAGTTATAGACTGAATATTTACCCTTTAGTCCTTTAGTATGTCAAATAAGCACAGTTCAGGTGATCCTTGCCTGTTGAACAGAGAGGCTTGTACAGATATTTGCTGCTCATGAGAGCAAAGCTACAGCTGAACTTTCCCTCAGAGGAGGCCGTGAGGAGATGACCGTGTTTGAGACACAACTGGATGTTGGTAAGGTGTGATCTTTCCCCAGCTCTTCCTTTTCCTTGAAGAAATAACCTCCCTTTGCAGCGCTGCCCTATTTTTATACTCCCTTTTATTTCCAGCAGTTTACGTGTCTGTGTCATCCAAAATACTGCACTTGCCTTATGGTGCTATTTCTTTTTCTCCATATATATATATTTATTTTCTGGGCTGGAGCAGAATTTCTGCATTTTTGCCTGCCCTGGTTCCCAGACATTGCACTGCTACGAGTTCCTTGAAACAACAGGATCTGCAGAACTGGAATGCTTTTGCAGCTTCTTGTCAGACTTTATCTGGATGTAATACACGGTTTGAAATGTTTTGTTTTAAAAAAAATGAATAATAAAAATAAAAATCCCTGTGGCACTGTCCTGTAACACTTTGACTGCAGAACAGGGATCAAAAAATACAGGTGCACATTCCATTTCAGGCTTTAGGCTTGCTCCCCTCCTTTGCAATTACATATAAAATGAATTTTGAAATGATATTCTGAACCTAAAAGCTGCTGTAATTCATTCCATGCCCACTCTGTTTGGTTTATTTTAATCTATACTTTTAATTTCTTATGCCCAACGTTATCAGTCTGTCTTTAGGAGCACCTCTAGTGGAAAAATCCAAACCTCTTCCCTAAGTTTCTTAAATGACATTTTAATAGAGAATATACTTTTTAAGAATAGATTAATTGAAATAAGAGTGCCTGCGATGTACAGAATGTCAAAACTTCTGGTTCTGAGATTTTGCAGTGATTTCTGCAGTGCTTTTGAAGGATATCAGCTAATGATACAAATCAGCAGCCTCCAAATACTCCCCGCTCGAATGGTTAGAAACCTTCTTGAATTTTTATTTCTATTTTTTTTTTCTTTTGGGTGGAGGATTAAAACTCCAGCAGGAGCTCATGGGCAGTAAATCAGTGAGTCTGGGCTGACCAAACCCACCCATCAGTTCAGAGATTGGTGTGTGGGGCACTTCAGCCCCCTTGCAGTCAGTCAGCTGTGGATGTTGCCTCGGCACAAAGCAGGTAACCTAAAATGGACCGGGTGAAAAGGAGCCTGAAAAGAACTTTTCTGCAGAAATAGAACCCTCAGGTATTCCCTTGGGGTGTGGGTTTGCAGGGGGTGGTGCTGCCACAGGGGAGGTGAATCCTACACCCTTAGTTAGGATGGATGGAAAAACCCCCTAGGATTGATAGAAAAAACTGTTTTGCTGCTAAACACAGTTGGAGTGGGAAAGGTGAATAAGACAGTGTGGGGGAAGCTTTCAGAACATTCCTGTGGCTCCAGAGCTTGTGCAGGTGGAGGTGCCTGCACCCCTGGAGCTGGGGCAGCTCACACCCTCCTCACTTACTTCTCCTGGTTTTGGGAATTCTACACTGGATCTGGTGGTGGTGCTTCAGAGGAGCCAGTGAGGTGAATTGCATGGTGATTTAAAATGGAGATAGCTGGAAGGGAAACAGTATAGGCAGAGGAAGAGCTTTTCTTCTGGGCTTCACACAAAGGTCTTTTGGGGTGGTGACACCGTTCCAGCCCATCAGGTTGGTGTTCCTGCAGAGAATTCTCACCCAGCTGGCACTGCCCATCCAGGGGATGAGGGCAGGATATTTTGGAAAGCTGCAAAGCAGAGGGAAGGGAAATCCTGTTACAGTTTCCAGCCATGTCCTTGGGGAAAGCACCGTTCCTCGTGTCTTGATGCTTTTCAGGATTTTCTCTGGTTCCTTCACCTTTTTCTGTGGATACACATTGTGTATCCACCACTGGCTGTGTCCTCCAGATACCAACCTTTCTTGTGGTGACTTTGGGAGTGTATTTTATGTCTTGTTTAAGAAGGGATCCCCCCCATCCCTGCTCCAGGTGTTTATGGGAGCTTTAGGGAACCTCAGCAGTGCCTTTAGAGCCTGAGCCACTTTGTTATTTGATGTTATTTATAATCTCATCAAAGGGTAGTATATAAGTGGGGTGAAAATGGAATTACCTGATTTAGGTAATTTACAGACCTATTCAGCATCACAGTGTATTGGATTGTTTCTGACTTTCTTAGAAATTAGTGAGTTGTTGGCTCAGAAAGTTTGCAATTTGCATCCCCAAGGGATGTTACACAAAAAGTGTTAACCCTTAATGAAGGGAAGTGTCTGTGATGTTTATTTTCTTGGAGCGTTTTTCAGAAGGACTCTGGTTGTGCTTGAGCATTTGATTTGTTTACAGTTTATTGGGTTTAGATGCATATCTTAAATTGTTCCCAGTATGTTATATGTGCTGTTGCTCCTTATGCTGTTATTTTCCCTTTGTGGCTGGAACCCAAAGCGATGGAACAAGAGGTGGAAATTAGATACCAACCATCTCCCAGTGGAGAAAAAAGTACTGGGGCTGTTCCTCCTCCCTAATATTGGTTCCCATTGCCTGTAGGAGAGACAGGGATCCTGCTGAACATCAACAACCCTCCAAATGTTTTACAAAATCCTTAGGAGTGTTTTGAGGGACAAATTAGAACAAGTTGCACACACAGTTGTTACTAAGCAAAATCCACTGATTTCCCTCCCATAAGACACGAGGCAATTGGAACAAACATCATATTTTCCAGCTCCTCAGCTAAGAGAAAGTGTGACTTGAAGCAAAAAGAATGGGGACAGAGTGGTGAAATGTCCAAGAAAATCAAGCCCTCAATAACACAGAACATGATCAAAAGGATGCAGACACCATCAAAGGGGGTTGCTGGGGGTTGGGTCGCTGTGAGTGAAGTGAATGTTTCAAGTCTTGCTATTTGCATGCCCTGTCACTTTATTTTGGGAGATTTTGATAGTGAATAAAGCTGCAGCACAATTTTAATATGAATGTAAATCTGGCTCTGGTAGCCTTGCAGTGACTGCGAGAAGCAAAGTTTTTAGCATAGCAATTTCCTAATGAACATTTTGAACCAAAGAGGTTCTGCGCACAAATTTTAAAATTTCATAAAGGGACAGCCATGTACTTAATACACTTGGCCCAGCAGAGAACAGTAATAATCATTCTTAAATCCATAAGTGGCAAAGATGTGAGGTTTATGGTTAGTATGGACTGGGAGGGAGTTTTCCATCAAGTGTTAATGATAAACCCACTGCATGTAAAAACTACAAAAGGACAGTGCCTCTTTAACAGGGACTACTGTTTGTGCTCCATGGAGCTTTGCAGTATTAGTAAAGCAGCATGAAAGAGTTGATTTTCATTTTATGTTGTGCTTGTGAGGCATTAACATGATGTTCTAACACTTGTAAATGAATACAGCTCTTGCCTAATCTGTCATTTTAATGCCTTATAGATTTTATTTCACTCTGTGTTGTACCAGATTCTCAATAATAATAATCAACTGCTTTGTTGTTCTCTTGCAGAAATTAAATTTCTGTAGTGAGTGTGCAACTAATAAAAGATGTTGCTTGAGGAAACAAAAAATAAATATGATGAATCATAAAAGTTGTATGTAGGGGGTTGCTCATATATGAAAGACAATTACTGAACCAGTGGTAAATTCATCTGATTCTCATATTGTCAACAGCTTAATAACTCTCACAAAGGGTTTGCCACTTGTGTAAGCTCAGCCTTTGCTTGTCCTGGTTATCCGTGTGGTGCAGCCTCACAGGGGGTGTCCAGGAGCTGTCCCATAGCTGAACAGGGACCCCCAGGCAGAGTCTGGCACACAGCTGGATAAATCCAAGGTTATTTGTAGGTATTTCTTGCAGGAATATCAACTACAGGTTAGCCTCCGGCTTGGCTCCTGAGAAAGGACAGAGGAAGGGAAGTAGCATAAAAAGTTTTTCTAGAAATTCAAGTCTTTGAGACGCCTCTTGTGGGTTTTGTTGGGGTGTCCTTGTTCTTTAGGAAATACAGTTCAGTGCAGAATGGTGTGTGTGAGTGCAGGCAGGCACAGGGGGCAGGGGTTGGAATAAAGCAGCTGTGATATCAGGTGCAGCTCACTGGTATCTGCTGTTTTCTCCTTGAGGGATTACAAGCACGGCTGAAAAGTTAACCACACCATCAAGTTCATATTTTAAACCCCTATTTTCTTAAGGTAAATGGCTGTGAGGAGGGAGTCAGGCTTTTAGCCTGCATGATACAGCTACAAAAGCACACCCTTCTGGGTGTTGTCTGCTCTCCAGGTACCCTCATCTCTGGGCTTCTCTGTGGCAACGTGGCTGCCAATTCCACTTTCAAGCAGGCAGAGTGTCATGATGTCTCCTGTTTGATGAAGGATGTGCCAAAGGATACAAACAATCCTTCACAGGAGAGCAGGGGAGTTGATGGGGATGTTTAAGGCTCCATTCCTTAAACAATTTGGCATCCAGCAGTTCCCATGAGGCATCAGAATGGAATAACACAAGTTCCCAAACGGCTCGGTTTCATTTCAGCGGGAACCACAGGACACCCAGCCCTTTTAAAAACTGTGTGCTTTTTTTTTTTTTCCCCAAAAAAGGAACTTGAGCTGCCCTGATCAACCAGGCACTGCTGAGGAGACTGAGAATCTGCTTTGATCTTGGCTGTGATACTGCAGCAAGGAGGGTCATGAGGCAGAGAATCCTTCCAAGAGCATTTGTGTTGCTCTTGCCAATTCCTTATTTGGCCCTGGATGCAGAGCTGGTGGCAGGGCTGGGGCTGCACAGGGATGGAACTTTCCTGTCTTGTAGGACACAGTGAGGACTTGTGTGTATCCAGTTGGCCACTCGGGTTGTTGTAGCCTTAGCCTGTCTCTTGGCAGTCCTATCTAATCCTATCAGGATTGTGGTTTGAGTTTTCCCTGAGTCTCCTTGGAAGCACAACCACAGAAAACCTGGATGTTGTTTTCTCTCAGGGAAAAGCCCATATTTAGTGGTGGCTTTAAGTCTGGGTACAAACACAGAAAAGTAGTTTACAGAAAATATTTTTTTTAGTTCACTGCTAAATGGCATTATATTTACTTATACAGCATATACATATTTATACATCATATTTCCTTCTTCCTGTTGGCACAGACCTGGTGCTGCATACAGGCTTGCCTGCTGGAGGCTGTGTGTAGGTGAAAGCACCTGTAGGAAAAACCCAGGTGGGAAAAGTGAAAGGGGAGAACACTTGTAACCCTCACAGAACACACCTCCTTCACACAAATCAGGGGCTGGTTCTTTGGGGAGGGGGCAGAGCTGGGCCTGGGGACCAGCAACCCCCTGTGCTTCCATTTGGGTTGTGCCTTTCACTCACTGAGTGCCTTCCAGCGAGTCACTTTTACCCCTCTGTCTCACTTTCTCTCGTTATAAACTGGGGATAATAATACTTTACCTACCCTACAGGGTGTTGTGAGGATTAATTAGTTGTTGGTGCAGCGTGTAAAAGATGTAAATAGCCACATAAATGCTGGGTATTATCATTATAATGAGAACCACACAGCACTGTGAGAGAAGAAATGGGCTCCAAATAGGTTGCATGTGCCATTATGACCCCCCACAAGAGCAGCTTCTGGGGTTTATTTGAAACATCAGCAAAGCATCAGACTTCCAAATCCATAGTTTGATGCTCTGTTGCAGCATTTAACACTTTTTTTTTCTTTCTCTTGCCAGTTATTTTTTTATAGTCAGTGCAAGTTAGAACAACAAACCTAGGTAAACATATGTAGTGGTCCTGCTTGAATAAGCACTGGCTTTTATGATGTTTATGTTAAATATATAAGGATCATTAGGAGGACAAGGTGACACAGTCAGTTATTTTGATAGCCCCCAGGCACTTCAGCGCTGACACCTGCTTTTGAATTCCAATTGGAAATGACCCAAATTGTGGTAAAAGTATGAAGTTGGTCTGCCTGGGACTCCGTTCAGAGCTAGGGATGACAAAGATATTAATCTGTGCTTTGACAGCGCTTTCTTAATTGTGGTGTGCAATTTCGAAAATAATCTGTATGGTAGAAAATCACCTTAAAAACCCACAAAAAACCCAACCCAAACCCTCATCCAGGTTCCGCTGACACTCCAGTCTGTGGTGCCAGCAGCCAGAGCTCTGCTAAGTGATCCCAGCAAGGGAAGCTCCGTGGCTGGGAATGTTAAAATGCCCACCCAAGAGTAAAAAATTCTGCCTTTACAACTCTCTGTACAAAGTAGGACTCTCACCATTTGTCATCGAAGTCACTGGGTCAGATCTGATTTCTTTTTTTCCCCCTGTATGAAATGGGAGAGAAAAATGCTGTTCATAGATTTCTGTTTAATAGTGTTTGCCAGACAAAGTAGGATTTTCACAGCACAAGTTCTATAGCTCGAGAGTCCTATTCACTCAGCATTTATTTTATAGGTCTTTTATCCACCTTTTCTGGCTTGGGGAAAGAAAAAAAAAGGAAAAACAGGGAATTTACCCACTTAAAGTAAGCTTTGCACCAAAACTGTCTTCTGGGGTTTTTTTGTAGTGTTAATGAAATCTCAAGAAGACATTAATAATGATCTTCAGGCATAGAACTCGTAAAACTAATATTAACAGCTAAAAAAGGAGAAGCATTTCCCACTCCAGCAGAAAACATAGAGTTGTCTTTCCATAAATATGGGTTCTATCAGGTGGTATTTCCTAGTGACGTTGTGTGAACATGGGTTTGAGAGCTAAAACTGTTTGTGCGCACTGGGCTGGGTTTGGCTGTGGCTCCGGGCCAGTCACTCCCTTCTCCATTGGAATTCCCTGTATTTTTGGGTGATGTTGGGTTAGTTGTGCCTGTAAAGATTCTGGAGGAGGAGAAGTTGGGTTCCTGGTGAGTGCTGGACTAGGTTTTGTCTCATTTGTATAAGTGTGCAGGGCCTGTGTGTCTCCACAACCAGCCAGGAAATTCCAAGGATATTGTTTTTCCATCATTCTTACATGTTTCTTTTATTCAATTCTCAATGAACAAGGAAACACAGAATAGGTCCAGCTTTAAAATTCCCAGTGTGGACTGAGAATTGCCACTAAAACCAACTAGTTTCATCCAAGCTCAGACTAAGCCAAGACTTAAAACAGTTTTTGATTTCTTGTTCAGCTCCTTGGATAAATAGATTTTAATTTGCATATTCTCTTTGACAAGTATGAGTACACTTTGGAGAGCCACAACCCAAAGCAGATGGTGTGGAGTGTTGGGGTGCCTTTGTCAGGAAAGGTCTGTGGTGTTTGGGAGCCATCCATATGGGAAGGTGTGTCTTTAAAGGGGCTGGAGAGACAAAGAAATACAGACAGGCTTCCATCAGCTCACCCCAAAGCGGGCTGGGAGCAGCTCTTGTCATCCTCTGGTCGTCTTTAATTCCAAGTCTTTCAAGCAAAGGAAGGTTGCTGTGGGAGATGCAGCCCCCTTCGCCCCGCCGAGAAATCTGTGCCTGATAAAATGTGGTTTATCTTAGCATTATTTGTGTATTTTGCTCTTCTGTGTGCTTGCTAGCCACATAAATGTCTAATGTTTTTAATTTAGCTGGGTTGTTAGCAGGGATATCTTGTGGCAGGAAGTCCTGCAGTCTATTTTTTCACTGTAAAAAGTAAAAAAAAAAAGAAGTTATGCTTTGAATTTGCTACTGTCTGATTGAATTAATTACATAATTAAGTTCTTGAACACAACAGGCTGAAAAGTTTATTTTGCTGCCTGCTTTTAGGTGGCTTTGCCATGACTTACCAGCACAGGAGAATTAATGCCCAGGCAGTGCTGAGCTCTGTGATGTGACTCAGGAGAACCAGGCAGCACAGAGGATCGTGTTATCCCTCTGCTCCAATTTCTGCCTGCAAACTGCTCTGGACTCCTGTGAAAAAGTTTAGTTTTACAGGGGCTTGAGTTATATTTCCCTTCTCTTTAAAAAGAAGAGCCTTGCAAATGTGCTTCTGGCTGGGGATTATTATCTATATGTGTTGATAATTCTCGAATAATGATGTGTATGGGGAGTTGTGATGAAGGGTGTGGAGGAAGATGATTGAAGGCACTTACAGATGGAAGTCACAGATTCCTCTTGGATGGTGACAGTTTCCAAGCTCTGTATGGCAGATTTTTCTCTGGCCTAATATGTAGTTTATCATATTTCTCTCACTTTTTATGACTGATTTATCATTGCTCCGAGTTCCTTTTCTGAGAGTGCTTCCAGCACCCAGCAATGAATAAATGCAAATGGTTATTTATGGCCTGCAGAAAATGACTCAGGATTTTCTTTAATTCATTGCAGTGATGAGAGGATTTCTGTGGTGTGCAAATGTTTCTTCAAAACACTTTTTCATGGTGTACAAACCATCCACTGGCCATTTAAAAGGGCATGGACGTCATTTTCAGTGGGACATGAGGGACCCAGGCACTTCAGGGCCCATATTACTGAATTTGGGGTCTCGCATGGTTTTCTGCAGGGATTTTTTTTTTTTTCCTTTTGTGGGGGGCATGACCCAAAATTTAAAACAAAACTGGTGGGAGGCATGCAAACCTACTGGCATATATATTGAAACTAGAAAGAAAAATGCTTCTTCAGACCCTTGTGAAGCAATATTGCTTAATTAACCCTACTTAAGCCCTACCTTGTGAAAAGGTTAATGGGATTTTTAATGACCTTGAGTGGTCAAGGCCTCAATTTTACATTTCTTCTGAAAGAAAATGGAAAATAGAACAAGAAAGCCGTTCAAACTTCTGTGAATCTGGGGGAAAAAATGGGTTTACAGCAGCAGTTGGGGTCATTTCCTCTTGTATTTGCAATGGTTTGGCCACTGCTCACCTTGGGTGTTTGAGGCAGGCTGGGTGTGGGTTGGGCTGCACTGACAGGGTGGGGAAGGGCCTGTTGGACACAGAGCCTTGGCAGGGACAGGACATCACCCCCCAGCCAGCCCCTTCCCCATGAACCAACTAATGGATGAAGAAAACAAAGAGCACTACTAAAGTCAGCGTTTGCTTTTAAAGGCAGAGTTCTCTCCCTGCTCCTCCCCAGGCTGCACTGGAGGCACAGCTGGGGACAAAGATGCTCCAGAAAATAGAAATTCAGTGGGGTCTTTAAACCCAAACAGAGAATCTTACTGATAGGTGATCATCGCAGTTTCCATGACACAAACACCAAGTTGTCCCTTGCAAGAATGCCCAGAATTAATGTAAATTCTGCTAGTTTTCAGTGGGCTGTGTCAGGTGATTCTCAGACATTTCCCAATAAAGGCACCTGAGCTCCAGTCTGACTGTGGGTATGCATTTCTGGGTATTTTTACCACGGAAGAGCAGGGATTATGTGGAATATTCCATGAACTGGGAGAGCTGTAGCAGGATGGTGGCTGCCAGCCCCTGTGAACCAGCCCCCAGAGGGTGAGACAGGTGGTGTGCCTGGTAGAAAACATAGACACGTACTAATCAGTGCATTGTAGAGTTAATTAATGAGGGAGGTATTGCTCGTGGACAGTCAATACAGCCATGCTTCCATCCATGGGGTCACGAATGGGCTTCCTTTGAATTTATCTAACTTGGTATGTGGCAAAACACCCAGGGCCCTGCAGATGAAGCTATTAATTGCATTAACAAAGCTTCCCATAATTAGGTTTGGAATGCAGCTGTAATCTCTGGGATCAATGGTCCCTGACAGCTGCCAAGGGGCAGGAGGGTGTGAAACCTTTTGTGGCCCTGATGGACAGGAGTGTGTCCCATCCTTGCTGCAGACAGAGTGGACTCCAAAGGCTGGGGAGTGCCAATAACCTGCTGTGAAATCCAACCTCGCTGCAGTTTGGGGTAGTTCTGTTCCCCTGGGGGAACTGTTTGGCTTTCCTCTGAAACCACAGAGCTCTCTGCAGAGGTGACTCCACGGGCAAGGGAGCAAAAGAACAGAGTTTTATACATGGCAAAAATTGGTGCTCCCTTGTGGAGAGCGAGCACCTCTCTGAGAGGGGGCACTCCCTGTGCTGGTGGGGGCAGAGAAATGGAGGGGATGGTACAGTTACTTCATCTAATTCCCACTCCTGCAAATTAAAAATGGCCACAGCCCATTGCTCTGAACCCACTCATTACATCTTCAGGGCTTGAGAAGGAAACTATTCGAAAAAGCCTTTCTTTATTGCATGGAAAGAGCAGGCAATCTCTCTCTACTACCTGATCTATGAGACATACATATATGTCTGTATATATATATATATATATATATATCTCAAACACTGTACATACAAAATGCAGCAGCACACACGAGGTGCTCCCTGAATGCACATACAGTTTTTGTGAAAATATGTGTATGCTGGATCTACACAAAAAAGACACCGTGACCTAAGACTTTTTTTTTTTTTTAATCAAAAGGAGCATTTAAAAATTGCTCGACTTAAACCATGTGTCACTTCAACCTAATTTGTGGGAAGCTGTTAAATAAGTCTTCCTGTCTCCCCAAAAACACTCCAAGGATCCGTTCTCTAATGTACTGTTCTGCCATGGAATCTGTATAAACAAGTATAAATGTTTAAGAAGTAAAGAATACTAATCAAGAGATGGAAGACTTGTGCTGCTTAATAAATCTTGCCTTCAATTTATTTGTCTAGTATTACAAAGGCAGAGGAGATATCAATTAATATAGGCAAAGAGGACCCATAATTTATAATTAACTGGCAAGTGGTTTGTAACAAACAGCAGCACTGAATCTAATAGCCAGTAGAAAAATAACTAGTGTTGATTTGTCCCTCGGCAAATTAATAGAGTGCTTATCAATGACAGGGTTACATAAAACTGCTAAATAAATAATCATCAGTGAGTTAGAGTGAAGCAGATCTTTAACAAGCTTAATCTGAACCTCTTGACATCTGTAGACTATGAAGAGATTAAATGCTAAGAAAGGGAAGATGCACTGCACACACTGTAAGCGTGCTCAGGAGCTGTGAGGGATCGTGTTCGGGGGTAATGGGAAATAAGGAAACATTTTTATTGCAAAATTACATTGAAAAATGATTTTCATTATAATTAGACTGAAAATTATAAAAGGTATATCAAAGAAATGCTGAACTGGAATTAACCAGATGAGAATGGCACTACATCTCTAAGCAATGAAAACACATCAGTGGAGTCGGCTTTGATATATTTTTGGCTCAAGGTTTTTTCTCGGTTTTATTACTCACCTTTGTCCACTTCTGGTTTCTGTGTCACTTTTGCTGATATTCCCTGGTAGCTCCCTTAAATCATCCCAACAGCTACGCAGTGCACCTGATTTTCAGAATGTGTCTTATTTATGAGCCTGGAGATATATATATATATATAGGATATAATTTCTAGACACGTTTTACTTTTATAAAGGCTCTTCATGCAGTAAGTCCATCTATGAAGGTCTCTCCACTCCTTGCTTAATCGTAATATGAGTTAGTTTTGTCCTGGAAAGCTCACAGCTCTCAGCCGGAGCCACTCTGGGGAATCTTAAAGGCTTTGTGTCCAGGTGAAGGTGTGCAGAGACATTCTGAGTGAGCAGGGGGACAGCTGGGACTGTCTCCCCTTGTGCTGGATGCACAGGGTTGGAGCTGCATCACCAGTATGTCCTTGTAAACCTGCTGGTCACCAATTCCTGGCCGTGTCCTGGGCAGATTTTTTTGTGGCTGAGAGCAAAGCTGCCCTGACACAGCTGGGCCACATCTGGTGGGCAGCATCCTTGTGGGAGCTCACACCTTTTAGTGTGTGTCTCATGCCTTCCCATCCATCCCCTCATCCTGAAGGAGCAAAGGGCCTGCTGTTTCAAAAGGGAGCCTGGTGAGCCTGAGTTCCGTGGCTGGTGTAACCCACAGGCACTCACTGTGTGTCCCCAGGGGGGACATTCCCTGTTCCATCTTTCCCTGGCTTTGTGGCCACATCGGGGTTGGTGGTGTTTGCTTGGATTGCACTGTGGATTTCCCCAGACCTCTCACTGCATACATCATTGTTAGCAAGCGAAATGCTGTCTTTACATCCAGCCTCTCCTTTGCCCCTTTTCTGGACTCTTCTCCCTATAGAGTTTGGGAAAGAGAATTTTTAGGCCCCACATGGAACACAGTGAAGTATTTCCTCGTGGAAACTGCAGTAATGGGAGGGAAACCTCATACAAATAATGCCTCACTAGTTTGCTTTTGTGTGTTGCTTTCCCAATTTTTATTCCAAGACTGTCACAACAGAGTGGAGCCTCAATTTTATCTTTTTTTTTCCTTTTCTTTTTTCCTTAAATTAAGCCTTTCTATGGTGGAGCAATGCTGTCTAGTACCATGCTGCAATGATTGCTCAATATTGCTCAATATATCCATGGGGTTTTGGGGGGCTTTGGGTTTGTTTTTGGGGGGGTTTATGTGTTTATTTATATATATATAGATATTATTTTTTTATATGAAGAGAACGTGGTAGTTCACAGACTGCTGTCACCACGTTGGCAGGATGGCCATGTCTAAGGTGCTATCAAGGAGGTTACAGGGCATTCATCAAAATCAAGCTGATGCAAGCATGAATACTCCCAAGAATGAGACCTTTTGTGCTGAAAAAAAACTGCTGAAGGCTGAAAAGGGGCTAATTTATTTAAATTATCTGTATACATGTCAAGCCCCATAGTTTCCAGAGGAGGCTGACAATCGTAGAGGAAAGCTTTCCTCAAATTTAACAACAAAAACCTAACAGGGGAAGTTATACCAGAAAGGCTGAGCAACTGAGATGATAATCATGTGTAGTGATGCAGATGTACAAAAATACAGCTTTCTGCTATTAAGCTTTTAAATGTCAGTAAATGGCAGTTTAGTAGATCATTTGCTAATAATGATTACATTTCTCATTAAAATGTTTCCTTCATTATTCTTCAGGTAGAAATGTGTAATTCAACGATTGTTACATCAATTATACTTAAAAAGCTCATTAAAATACTGAAATATTATCTCTCGTAGCCAGAGTACTTTAAGAGTACTGTACTAATTACAAATGGAATAAACTCTTGTAATATCACCGTTTGAATTGATGCCTTATAAATTCTTAATGCAAAGCTAACATATAAAGTGTAAATCAAATATATAGATCCAATAAAACAAAGCCTTTTTAATCTTGTTTTACCTTCAAAAGGATTCTGATTATTGTAATTAAATAATGCATGATATAATAAAGATCTAGAATGTGTGATTATTTCATTGGCAATTGGATATCGGTGCTTTTTTATTTATGCAAGCAATTTATCACAGACAATATGCATCAAGCATTAAAATATTGATACAATTATACCTATCCTGCTGAACCAATAAAAAAACCTGTGACATGGCTCTCTGCTGATGATACAAGGATGGCTTGAAGTCCTTGTTAAATTTTAATATTCGGATGTGCTAATTCTGGTATGGGATAATATCTCCTGTATTTCCTGCTCTGCCTTTGATTTCGGTGGCATCACAAACCCGGCTCCTTCTGGTGGGAGCAGCAGCTCTGCCAGGTCAGATGGGCACTGTGAAATTGGGCAGCATTTCCATGCCTTTAATCTCACACAACTGGTTTCCTTCTGAAGGAGCGAAAACGCTGTGCTTAATAGGCTGGTAATTATTTTGCCACTTTTAAGTTGAGGTGCAGGGAACTACTTGAGGCTCTCTGAGCTTGTTTCTTGTCAGCCTGTTGAGAGGAAATGTGTATTTAACAGCCCACAAACAGTGCGGGGTGCCACCTTCACCTGCTATTGCAGCCAAGCCAACAGGGGAAAAGTTGTATTTCACTGAATAGAATAACTCTGCAAAGACTTGGGCAAGGTTAACTTAGCCCAGCATTCATAGAATAGGGTTTTTTGGAGGAAATATCTCAGATATATGGCAAATTTTTATAGGAAAAAGACAACTAGTGGTCTAAAGCAAATACTTGCATCTGTGCTGAGTTTCAGAAATGGCCCTTGAACATCACTGACCTTCCAAGGCAGGAAAGAAATTGCAAAACTCTAAATAAACAGCAATAAAGATCAAAAACCATCAGCAAAACATAAGGATTGTATAAACATGGGTGAAAGTCAACCCTTTGCTGAGGGCTGTCTTTGTAAATGCTCAGGATTTTCAGAGACCTCGGAGTGACTCTTTCACTCCATGAAATTACAAACCCATGATTTACGTGCTGGATTCACCAAAGTGATGAGCACAACCCACAAAGTGCTGGACACTCAGCTCTTCACGCTCACTGAAGGAAGGGAGCATTTCGTGACTTGCAGGATGAGAAGTTCTGTTTTTCCATAACTCACCATGAACTTAGTCTGGGTTTTTTCACTATCTCATGTGAGAAGTTTTTACTTTTCTTTTTGCTGGGTGTACTCGTTTTTCCTCAGTTAGATCCTGCCTGGTCATCACAAATGTCTCTGCCCTGTCATATTTAGGAGCTCCTGTTCAGCTCAAATTAGAGTCAAGCTCTCAGAACAAACAGCCCAGTGACCAAAGGCTGGTGTTTCGAGCCATCTACTGAATTCAGACAAATACAACCCAAAAAAATGGGCGAAGAGGAGAGTTTTAGTGCCTGCACTTCTTTAAATCTAAAACAGAAAGCTTGCATTGGAAGAGTTAGTTAATTAAGTAGTTTGCTTGCGAATTGATTTTAAAAAATGCAGTAACTCGCAGGCATCTGCTGGTGTTGTTCATTGCTCTTCTCCCAGCCCACAGGCAGATCTGGGGAGGCACCACATAATCACAGTGCTGTCACATGTCTGACAGAGTCCCCGGCCCCAGCGCCTCTGCCCACTCGCAGTTTGCCAGCACTTCAGAGCCATTACTACGTGTGCATATTTTGCTCGTGTGTGTACATGTGTGGGAGCAACACAGTCCTGGGGGAAAAGCATCCTCATTTTTATGGGTGTTTTCACACTTCTGTATGTGCCGTGCCGCCTTTGGAATTCTTTAGCTCGGTGGCTCTGGGTTGTCTCCTCGCTGTGGTTAATTGGGGGAAAGGACTTGGCAAACACACGGCTTTGAATCATTTGTTTTCAAGAAGTAAAAATTCCGGGGGCTTATTAGCGCTGAGGAGTGTATTAATGGTTTACCTGCTCGGGCAGCCGCGTGTGCTGCGGCTGCGCCCGGCGCACTGGAGACACTTTTTCTCTCTAAAAGCAGCTGATTTAGTCAGAAAGGTGACAGTTAAGGCTCGTTGCAGGAGAGGGTTTTGCATCTTTGCAGAGTGCCTCTTTTCTGCCGTGCTTTAGCACCGTGGCTGTCCATCACGGCTGTTCTGTATGCAGGCTGAGCGAGCCCGCGGGGGATCCTACTTATTTACACTCTTTTTCAAGCTCCCGAGCTGTTATAATCATTCGCTGTCAACTTTGTGCTGACACTGAATTTTACTTTGTGTTTTTTTATGCTCGGTTTGGGTCTAAAATCCTGGCATCCATACCCTGCACTGTAATTCTATGGGTGACTGGGCTGACCAGCCATATACAGCATTACCAACAGAGCTTTAGAACCTGCTGCATATGGAGATTTCAGGATTTGTTGATTGTGGACAGTAAACAAAGTCCCCAGGCTTTATGCTTTTATCCTAGTGGTGGCCCTCAGGAATAAACTGTGTAGCGCGTTTCATCTCATTGCATTTTCATCTTTACAAAAATGTAAATATTATTTTCGTTTCCCACAAAGCTGCAAAGTTAGAGCAGGAAAACTTTTTCATTCCTTCTTTTCTTTTTTTTTTTTAAATTTAATTTCCATACTCTCTTGTTTTCTCCAGGCCTGTGTTTTAAGAAATGCATATTTTCCTGTGATCACCATATGTTTAGCATGAAGCTGCAGGGAGGAGTGGAGCTGGTAATGGGCTAATACCTCAGATCCAAATTAAAATAATGCCTTGTGCAAAACGCTGGGAATAAATTACCATGGCGAGAGCATGCATTGATAAATATATTGGGGTTTTACAGCCCTTTAGGTTTAGAAAGGTGGATTTGCATGGCTGGGCAGCAATGCAGTGAAGGAGCAAACTTTGCCACCTGCAGTAAGCCTCGCCTTTCCCACGTGGCCCCTTCACCTGGAGTGGCACCACAGGGCCTGATTGGTGCCCCTTTTGGGCTGTGGGATCTCCATGCCCTGTCCCCAGGCCCTGGGGACCCAAAGGCAGCAATGGCACAGAGAGACAGAACCCTGCTCTCAACTGGACTGCAAATGAAACTGGTCAAGGAGCTCGTGCGCTTGGTCAATGTAATAAAGTAGACAAATAATTACCGAGCAAATCAAACACACTTACACTTCAGATGATTTTGAAATATTATCTATAATCGGGCACTTCTGTGCTAGGAGGAAAGGTTAATAAAGTAATTTAAAAAAGATTGTGTGGAGTATTACAGAAACAGAAGAGGACTGGTGATCATAATTGTTAATCTCCTGAAACATCGGTCCTCTCCTGCACAAGGCATATATTTTAGCACAACCCCTTATTGTTCCTTCCACTTACTATGATATTATACTGCTTAATTACCTTTTGTAAGAAAGCTCATTTTACCTTTTCTTTAATAACAAATAACGCTGATGGAAATATTTCAGAAGAAATGGTTATTTGAAGTCCTACCAGCTAAGGATTATGATTAAAACAGTTACAGGAGAGAGATATTTGGAGGCTGAATGAGTGCAGGAGCTGTGTTGGGAAATACCACAGTAAAGTGGGTAAATACGTCCCTCAGTACCCTGTTTTAGCCCTGTTGTGTGTGGATCCTGAGGATGGCCCAACAAATAATTCCCTCCAATGTATGATTTTGGCTAAGTAGTGATGAGTGTTGAATAAGGACATGGTTGTTCCTCACATCCTTTTAAAAACCTTCACCTGAGCGATTTGGTTCCGGTCAAAGCAGATTGTTTTTTCTCACTTGTGACACAAACTGAGTCTGTTTTTTTGGTGTTTTCACTCACACAATTCTGCATTAAGGTTGGAGTTTTCCTGTAAGCTTTTGTAGATACAAGATACCCAGGTGGGGAAGGAAACTGGATAACATCTATATGGGATTTACATAATTAAGGCCAAAGCACCGAACAGTGTGAGTTGGGGTTTTTTTTAAGTGAGGATCCAGAATTTCCCACTCTGAATATCTGAGGTACAACAGACCAAACAGGTTAGAAAAGTAATACAGTCATAGTAATTACCTTCATCTGGCAAAATATTTCAGTCAGCAATGACTAGCAGTAAAGTAAAATGATCACCTCTAGTATATCTATTACAAAAACAATTCTGTAAAATAAGAACAGCTTAAAACAGCCCCTGGAATATAAAGCATCAGTTCTGGAGTCACACATGGCTTTCTGTTTCCATGGGCTGTGGTGCTCTCAAAACAACTGACTTGCAATGCAAGACCTGGTTCCAGACCAAGGGGGAAAAATTACTGCAATTAAGGATGTACAAATGAAGGCAATACTATCCATCACACTGCTCTGAAAATAAACCCCATTTTTTTGGTTTTTAGGTTTTACACAAATCACTTATATCCTCCTTAAAAGAGATTTTTTTCTTTTTTTTTAATATAAATATAGTGAATGCGAAACACCATTAATCCAGTAGTAATATCATCTGATAGTAGTTAATCCCTTCTTAGGGATGGCTTTGCCTGGTCCTTTGGAATATAGAAATGTGCTTTCACTGTTAGGCATTTTGTTTAAGCATCAATCAGTTCTTAATGCTTAATTGTCTTCTCCCCCCCCGCCCTCCATAAAAGACCACCAAGTAAAATGAATACTGTCTTCAAAGGTATTTCCTTGGGAGTCTGATTACATTCTTTAGCCAGTTATTTTGTATTCTGAGGTTATGGATCAAGGGCAGTGCCATGCCTGTGGTTTGGACTTGGCTATCTGCTGTGACAGGATGATGCAGACATACCAGGAGACCCTAATCTGTCAGGGGAAGTCTATTAAGTTCAAGCCCCTAAGCTGTCTCAGCCAAATCAGTGATACCAAACTTACATTTGTTTTTGTGGTGACCATTCATTTTGGTCAAATGAAGAAATTGCTGCTGTGGGTTTCGTGGCTTCAGGGGTGAAATCTATGAATGTCACGTATCTTTTAGCCTCTCTGCTCCCTCTGAAACATTATTGAGGATGCTCTTGTATGAAAAAAAAACCCAAAACCCGACCATTTTTATTGCTGCTGTTTATAAGTCACCTTGATCATAAAAAGTTGGGGGAAAGAAGCATTAGCCTCTCTAGGAATAATTCCTTTTGTGAATAATAGATAAGGCTGGGGGGAAGGAAAAGGAGAGACTTTCAGCAGGCAACTGTGTAGCAGGAAGAAACAGCAGCTTTGGAATTGGTCTGGAAAGACTCCTTGTGTTTTGGAATTGCAGTGAGTTTCAGCACTGCTGCAGCCTGTGGGCCTTGGCCTTGTGCTGGAACCTCTGGGCCCACCTGGATTTGAGTCCACTCAGCACAGGAGAGCGGACAGAAAAAAGGATTTGGTGTATTTTATTGGTTGAGCAGATTTAGCCACAGATCTTCATCAGATAGCAACATGGTGAATGTAGAACTTCTTGTGCTGTTTTTGCCATGCCATAAAAAGTAACAGGGTAGGTTTGGGCCATTTTTGGTGAAGTAAGAACCAGTTGCTTGTTTTGTAGCCTTTTTTGGCTCCAAGACACTTCCTGTCTCAATGATGTTTGATTTATGGTTTCCCCATCTCTCTCTTCATGTCCTAAGGTAAAATCTGTCCCTGTTGAAGCTGGATTTTGGATTTTGGCCACATGCTTCAGTGGGATCAGGTTTCCATCCTGTGTGTGTGACACTTGGCTCATTTTTTCGATTTGTGCTGTTTTCCTTCTGGATGGGGCTGTTGAGAAAACCTCAGTGGAGAGCGTTGTGTGAAGGGTGTGGAAGAGGGAATGGCAATCTGGTGTTTGTTACACGGGAGTTTGATTAGGCAGAGTTGCACCCCAGCTTTATTACCTCTGTTCTCCTACTGTTTTGTTCCAATTCTCCCCCGTGAGGCTCTTATTTAGAGGTTTATGTGATTTTCCACTCCTCTTCCCATTCCTTCTGACCCTGCTGCTGTTTCCTCCTCCTCCCTCTTTGCCAGCTACTGCACTTAGGGCAGCTAATTCTTCAGGAGGGCCTGTTTCCTCAGGAATGTGGAACAGCATCCCAAGTGCTGGGCTAATTCACCAGTTCCACAACCAGCAATAACATCTGGATGCAAAATGTGTGAATGGAAAGCTCCTGCAAGAGAGAACACAGATAGAATGGAAAAATTCCAAGCTCCAGCCATTTTTAAAATGTAGTACTTGTTCAGACTAACAGGTTTTGTGCTTAGGAATATATACTAGGAAATTAATCTAATTAGTGCATTTGCTTTATAATGGCGAGATAAATATTATTTTAAGGGTTTTTTTATATAAATGATTTCAGAATGTGACACAGACATTCAAAAATTGCTTTGTTTTTACTTACCTTTATATCTAAAGGTATAAGGTGTGTCACTTCTACGTCTCCCAAAAATGCATCACTGACTGTAACAGAGAGTAATTAGTATGTTTGGTATGAAAGAAAACAAAGATTGCAAAAACGAGGTTAGGTCCATTTCCTTCAAAAGAAAAAAATAACATTGTAAGGAGAAAAAGAAATTTAATTGCTAATTATAGAAATCACTGAGATATTTTAAAAAGGGCCAGTTATTTTAAAAGGCAACCTTAAAAAGCCTTATTTCTGTGACTCTTCCTTTGTTCTCTTCAACAGCTTAGTTGAAAACACAGTTTTTAAGACTAGTAATGGGCAGTGCATGAAGTTCCCAAACACATTGGTCCATCAGCCTTTATCCTGCTCTGGGTTGTACTCCTGGAGCCACGCACAGTTCAAAAGCAAGTTTAAAGCTATTTAATGGAAAGCCACTTGCATTAAAAGAAAAAACCACCAGCAAGAAACTGGCAAAACAAATTATCATTTCAGATTGCAGCAGATCAGGCTGATGCCTCATATTTCATCTTTCTGGTCACTTGGATGTGGTGGTTAATCACTCTGGTGTGTTCTGAAACCCAAGTTGCTGATTTGGTGCTTTGGCCTGCACTTATTGGGGTCTGAGGGGTGCTGTAACCCTGATTAGCTGGACACCCCAGAGAGAAGGAGGATCCTGTTCCTGGGGAGGTGCTGGGGGTACTCTGTGCTCCCCTTAGAACCCCCAGCAAGGTCCTCCCACTCCCTTCATGGGTGAGCACACAAGGCAAGTTCACAAGGCTGTTCCCTGCGAGTCAGAACACCCTGTGATATCACTCCTGCATATTGAAAAAGGTTGTTTGTTTTAAAAGCCCCTCTGTATGTGCACCAAACTGATTTGAATAATTTTAAACGTGCAGCAATATAGGATATTGTCGCTCATGGCAGTGGAGCATCTAATCTGCTTGATGCACTGATAGTAAATGTGCTTCAGAGGGTGTGTGTCAGTCACACGGGGGGTGTGAGAGCTCTTCAATCAGCTTTTGGTTATTTCAAGTCAGTATTTTCCCTCAGAATCCCCCCAGCTAAAAAAAATAAATAAAATGAGAAGCCAAGCATCACCCTTGCATTTCAAATATGAACTGGAAACAAACCCAATTTACAATTCAGGAGATGAAAATTGTTCTCTTCTGCCATAATTCAATTCACGTTTGGTTTATTTGAGAATTCATGTATTATAACTCCTCTTGCTCACACTTCTGGATATCTTGGTTGGTTGCAGCCACTAAGGATGAGTTTTCTTTTTTTTTTAAGTTTCTATTATTTTTCTTTTTTTCTGGGTTTACACTGCAAGTGGAGGCCTCCCCCTCCCGACAGGACCTTCCACCTGAGGGCAGCACAGCCATCAGCTCTGACTAACTTACTCAATTTTCATGTCCCAGTCCGGCTCCAGCGCAGCTCCAGCTCAGGTTTTGTTTTAATCGCCCCCCTGACATTGTTTGCAGTAATGAGATATGATCCCTCTAACTTTTCAAAGCTTTCAACTTCGTCTTACTGGGCGCTGCATCCCTTATTTTGTGTTACAACCCAGAGAAATTCCCTCTGTTGTTCCCTTTGCCATTAAAGCTTCCGCCACCTCTCTTTGTCTTACCTTGATGTATTAATGTAGGAGCAGCTTCTGCAGAACGAGGTGCCAGGAGGGCCTGGGGATCAGTATTAAAACATACCCTTTCGCTTCATGCCGTGCAGAAGGAAAGGGAACCTTTTTCCTGCTGCTCTGAGACTTGTCCTCTTGCGCTGGGTGCTGTCAGTGCGAGAGGTAACACCTTCCAGCAGGTAAAATCTGTTGTTAGGGAAGGGATGTATGGCAGGGATGCTGACAACAATTAGCACATGCTACTCATTAGCGCAGGGAGTTTACAGCCGAGCTGGAATGGCAGGCTGCCATCAGCCTGGTAGTTACGGGGCAGTTTAATTTCTAACGAATGTGAGCGCCGGATTAGCAACAATATCCAACAAAATGCTGCCTGCATTCTCTTATGGCTTTCATTACCAAATTGAAAATCTGTGTAGATTTCTGAAAATTACTTTTAAATGTAGCCAATCTCCTCGACTGCAAGGCTTGATTTGCTGGTGAGGGAGTCCTGCTGTGAGATTTTAATGAAAGATCATAGTGCCCCTCCAAGACCGTCAAAGAGCTATGGGCCCTAAAAGACCTGAAATAATCTGTTTTACTTTTAATGGCAGCCATTTTATATTCATTAAGATCAAAATGCAGTTTTGCAGGCAAATTGCAAAGCTGTTCCACTCACAGCTTGAGAACCTGGAGGCCCTACAGCTTTTTATCTTGTTCATAAGCAAATATGCAGTTAATATCTTTTAATATGCTTTGATGCTTGGTACCTTATGGGTACATTGTACTGGAGGTTAGAGAACTGCATGTTTCTTTGGCAGTGCTAGCAACGAACTAAAGCACCAGTCCTTTTATTTCCATAATGGCAGAAGAAATGAGTCTTTTTTTCTTTTTTTTTTTTACCTTTTTTTTTTTTTTAATATGAGCCCTGCTCAAATACATTGTAAAGCACCGTGTAGTATATGTTCGGGGTCTCATAGAAGGCACATTTTTTTCACTGCATTCCATCTGTTGGTGGTTCTTATTATTTAAATTTATACGGCGACATTATTTAAATGTAAACAGCCAAATAAGATAGGATCAAATCATTGGCATCTGGGAACTGTGCTCTTATCCTCTTTGATTGTGAGGTTGTGTGCATTAATAATGGAGTTCTAAAGACTGTGATTCCACCTGATATACTGTATGACCTTAACAGTTGTGATTTTATCAGGGTTTCACTGTATGAGAAAATGAAGGTATTTTGCAGCTCATTTCTGGCAGGGTTAGTTTGCATTATCTCGTGTCCTGAGTAGTTCTGATTTGTGTGTGTGTGTGTGTGTGCTTTAAACATAATTTTTGTTCTTGATTACTGTGTTACCGATCCCGTTACAGACCACATCCCCTCAGATTGTTTTCAGTGAATGAACTCTGCTTCGCCGCTGTTTTGGTTTAATTGTGTGCCCGGAGTGACGAGGTGTCATCTTTTTGTGAGCCCTGTGAAACTTTCCACTGGCCATAACAATTCTGCTCTGAAGCTGCTGCTCCTTTCCAGCAATGCCAAAAAAGCCCCTCGTTGAGAACGGGGCAGTGGGAGAGATGCTTTGTATAAACAGCCTCTCTTAAGGATGGAAACGCGCAGGAGTTTGTGATAAGCGTTCTCTAAACCTTCCACATACAGGAGCAATGAACTTTTTCTCTCTCTTTTCTGCTCTTATCCAGTAGAAGGTGCAAGAGTGTCGTGCCCCGTTTTCCCCTTCCAGCCAAGAAGATCCACCAAAGATCAGGGAAAGCAGATTGTCAGGATGGGTTGATTGAAGAAAGCGCCATCAGCCTCTTCAAACGGCGCTAATTCCGATGGTGCTGTTTGAAAGAACACCCCAAAAAGGTGCATGAGGAGCCCCACGGAGGGCAGGCTCTGTCCCTGCGCCCTCCCAGTGCCCCACGGGAGCATTACAATATTATATGACATGTTTACAAGTCCTAACATCTTACTCTGGGCGGCTCCGCAGCGCTCGAGAACTTCCAGCTTTGTATGTCTGGCAGAGATGAGGGAATTCGATAACCTCCTCTCTCTGGGTCTTAGGGCGAGCTGAATGCGTCTGGCCTGCCAAGGCACAATTTAATGGGCTTCTGAAAACACTCAAAAGGCAGACAGAAATGTGTGGATGGGCAGGCAGCCAGGGTGACCTGGGGGATGGGGCCGCGCTGATTTGAAGCAGGGTAAGGTCGTGAAGGAATGTTTGAGGACAAAGCTGGCTGGGGGAGTGCACTGAAAGCCTTATGTTTGACTGGAATGGATTTACAGAGCTTGAACCTGACTCTGTAACTTAAGAGCAAAAGCATTCCCACCTGTCCAGCTTTAAGGGGGAAATGGAAAATGTAAGGAATATATAATTAATTTCAATTACAAGCTTCACATATCTTTTGCTTGGATATATGCTATCTTTATTTCCTGCAGCAACTCTAAGATCCAGTGTAGGAACTGTATCTAAAACAGAAAACAGCTCACTGCTATAAATCTGCCCTTTTTCTTGACTTCTTTCTCCTTTTTTTGTGCTTCTTTAGCCCAAAGTTTTTGAACACCTCTTAATGTGTGAGATTTTGACTTTTGGTACTATTTACCAGAAGAATTTTGCTCACATAATCTACTTAAAATGGAACCTCTTCAATCTGATTTCTCCCATTAAGGAAGATTTTTTTGAGGCCCAGAGAGAGCTTGCTGTAATGGAGGCATTAAAAGATAATGGCTTACATGCTGATTGGTATAATTTGGGAACAGAGTAATAGGAAAATATTGGGGGGAGGGAGAGAAGGGAGTTGTCCTGGCTAAATTAGCATAAAGGGGAGGAGTTCTCTTTCAGTTCCATCGAAATGAGAAGTCATTGCTCTTGAAGTTGACCACCTTTATTTTGATTTACTCTGTGCTACTTTGGGGCGAATTAGAAATTTGAGGTAATTGAAAGGCAGGGTGAACCAAAGAGGGGTCATGGGCTGGCTTTGTGTTTGGATTTGGCAACAGGCAGGTAAATGTGGTACTGTTAAATATTTGTGTACTGAAGCTACCTGCCATGGGACTATTTCATGGAATCTTGGAATTCTGGTAGATTACTGAAGAGTTAAAAAGCCACCAATGAGCTGATGGCAAGAATGGGACCAGGAAACAATTTTGATTCAAGATGCTGCCCTTTGGGTTTGAATCAGTGTGTTATAAATCTGAGGATTCAATTCTAAACATAACCGAGTTTGCTTCTAGAAAGTGATACCTGGAAGTGTGGCAGCAAGAAGTGGTATCTTACAA
>WBMV01006452.1:574270-577014 GCA_013396655.1 Campylorhamphus procurvoides
ACAGGCACCTGATAAAATGCAGATGAGCTATCTGCTCTCTGCGTATGAGGAGTCTAATAAATAGAACTGGCAGCTCATCTGTGTGCATGTATGTGTATGAGGGAGAGAGGGACTCATCTGTAATAACATTGATAGCTTTGAAGGTGGGACTTAGTCATTTTCACAGCTTTATTGGCTGAAATTATCAGATGAAAAGGCTTGGCACTGCTGTGCATGTGTTTGTATGTGTGCATTTCCCACCCAAGGATGTAAGGAAAGAGAATAATGGACAGGTATCAGATTCTGCGCTTTAATGATCTACCTTGTCTTTTTTTATTTTAACGATTTGAAGTTCTATTTTCTGCTCCCTTTTCTAATGTCAGTAAAACTGATATTTTTTTTCCTATTTATATTTTTTAACTCCTGGGTTGTGACCTGTGATATTCAGAAGTCTTAATTTCTCTTCCAGGCAGATGTTAGCTCCTACATTAACTTTCTGTGCCATGGTCAGTAAGGATCCATTTGGTCCAGGTGTGCCTTCTCCATGTTGTAATGTCATGAGTGTGCCCAGCTCTCACAAGAAAATATTGGTTAGTGAGCATTAATCCTCTACATACTTAGTGTTTGTTTACCTTTTCTAGAGAATGCTGGGCCTGGATGAAGTCAGGCCTGCAGTAGCATTCACTGTTTAGTGTCAGACATTTGTTTCAGCAGCTGCCCTGAAAGGAAAATATGTATTCTACATCTGGTGGAAGTTAAGGAATTTCTCCTTAGCTCCAGGAGCCCACAGTCCAGATTTTTTGTTAAAGCAGAACATGATATATGACACTCCTTCTGTTTCTTACTTACTCTTGGCTGATGGTAAGTCTGGGGAAAAGAAGAACTGTAATTGTTACTTCAACAGGTATTTACTGAGCGTTTAGTCAGATCTCACATGCTTTGTCTCGCAGTAGCAGAGCACCTGGGGTATGGTTCTCCAAGTTAACTTCCAAGACACTCCTGATTCAAACTGAAATAGTCCTACAGGTACACCTTGGGAATGCCAAAGTGATTTGGTTGGCTGTGTAGTCCACACACACCCTGTGTGCTGCTGAGCCAGGACAACAGCTGGAGCCAGGACAACAGCTGGAGCCAGGCTGGGGGGTATTGGAAAATGCTTTCTCTCAAATAGTGCATCAAAGGCATTATGTCAACATTCAGCTGGTCCTTCAGTACCTGACTGGTCCGTAGACCTCAGGTTTCTGTGGCTCTGTATTTCCAGAACAGTATTCTGGAAGCACCAGGCCTCAGGAACCAAGATCTGGTAGGAATAAAACTTAAATTGCTGCTGAGAAGGATTATGAAAAATGTCGAGTGGTGGAGTCAGCCTTGTAGGGGAATTGTGAAAGAATTCTGAATTGCCAGCAAATAAAGCACACAGGAGCTGCCAGACATGCAGGCTGGATCCACCGTCCGGTGGGTTTCATCCGAGAGGGCGAGGGGACAGTGGCCTCAGGATTCGGGGAGATGCTCGTGGTGCGTGCGAGGCATTGTGCGAGGGGGAAGAATTCCTGCCCCTTCCCCAGCACTGGCTGCCTTTGTTCACAGCTATGCTCAGCCCTTAAATATTTGTGTTGACCTGGTGGCAAGTGAAGATGTGTAGAGAAAGGAGTTCAAACTGTTGACCTGCTAACACCGGCTTTTGCAACTTGACTCCGGTTGTTTAAGATCTGTGATCTGCAGTTGAGCCATTCTCTTCCCATTGAGGAGGGAATGAAAGGTGTTACATGGATGTGCGAGCCATGTGGAGATTCTGACATAGAAATGCCTTGTTTTCGACCCAGATTGGGAGGATGGTTTAAATACTGATGCTGTGTGATGCGCTGGTGCTAGGGAATGTCTGAAGTGCCCTGATATTAAAGATCCTGGCTCAGTGTTAAAGATCCTGATTAAATATTAAAGATCCTGATTCACGTAGGAAAAGGTTGCTGTTTTTTGTGTGATGTGGTGGGAAAACTGGAATAAGAGCAAAAGTTCCCAGTGAATTAACATAAGGCAGAATATGTGTGGGTACTCAAGGAAGTCGCTGCTGTTGTGGCCAGCCCTTTCCAGAACCGCTGTACCCAAATATATACCCAATATACCCAAATATACCTGTGAATTTTTATACTCCTTGAGGTGACACATAAATTTATGCACAGATATATTTTTCGTCAGAAGTTTAGAGCTGACAGTATAATGTGCGAGTTGTCAAGGTGTTCAACAGGGCATTTTGACAAGAATCCCAAAGAAAGCTGGGACAGATAAACTCATCTTCTCCCTGTCCCCTCCGGTCTCACAGGGCAGGTTTCTCACAAGGTTTCCCTCACACCTCTCTGCTGGGTGATGACATTTTGTCTGTTCTCAAGCCCTTCCCCTCAGGTGAGGGGCTGGGAATGCTGGAACTGGCTGGAAGCAGAGGGAGCAGCCCCTGTCTCCCCTCACAACCTGGGGCAGCGCCGCAGGGCCCCCTCCATCTCCCCTCAGAGCCCGGGGGCTGCCCCTGAGAGCCCCTCACAGCCCCTCAGAGCCCCCATTTCCCCCTCAGAGCCCCCTCACGACCCTCAGAGCCCCATTTTCCCCTCAGAGCCCCCATTTCCCCTCAGAGCCCCCTCACGACCCTCAGAGCCCCATTTTCCCCTCAGAGCCCCCATTTCCCCTCAGAGCCCCCTCACGACCCTCAGAGCCCCATTTTCCCCTCAGAGCCCCCATTTCCCCTCAGAGCCCCCTCACGACCCTCAGAGCCC